>JAJMKQ010000027.1:0-81597 GCA_030569395.1 Petasospora rhodanensis
CACCGCCAGCACCGTCCGCAGACCCCTCCCCAACCTCACCCCTGTTCGTCAGCGGCCCAGGCCCTCCTCCTCCTCCTCCCCCGTCCGCCCTCTGCCCTCCGCCGCCCGCACCGCTCCCGGCCCGTCCGCACCCGTCTGATCCCCCGTCCACATTTCGGTCTGGTGACAGGAGGAATTTCCCTGTTTACGCTCCCTCTCTCTCTCGTTCATCGACAGGCCTCCATCTCCGCACGAGGTCCCCCTTCCCATCCTTCACCCATCACGCCCACCACTCCACATTCCCCGCCGGCTTTGTGTCCATTGTGTCCCGTGCCCTCTTTACTTCTCATCCTCTGTCCCATCCCTGAATTGATCTCGCAACAGCCACAACAATGAGCCGTATCAACAATCAAGCGGCCTCGGCAGCAGCCGTCGCAGCGTCCTCAGCTGCGGTCAACAACATCACAAACACCCACCCTTCCTCCTCCCAACAGCAACAGAACGGCTCCTCGTCCGCTTCCGTCGCAGCCAACAACAACAACAACAACAACAACTCTAACAACTCCACAATCGTCGGCCTGCACTACAAGATCGGAAAGAAGATCGGCGAGGGCTCCTTCGGTGTCATCTTCGAGGGTACCAACATGATCAACCAGGTGCCCGTGGCCATCAAGTTTGAGCCCCGCAAGACGGAGGCGCCGCAGTTGAGGGACGAGTACAGAACTTACAAGCACCTCACGGGCTGCTACGGCATCCCGCACGCCTACTACTTTGGCCAGGAGGGACTACACAACATCTTGGTGATTGACCTTCTCGGACCGTCATTGGAGGACTTGTTTGACTGGTGTGGCCGCCGCTTCAGCGTCAAGACCACGGTACAAGTTGCCGTCCAGATGATCTCCCTCGTCGAGGCTGTCCATGCCCACGACCTCATCTACAGAGACATCAAGCCGGACAACTTCCTCATTGGCAGACCGGGGCAACCGGACGAGAACCAGATCCACTTGGTTGATTTCGGTATGGCGAAGCAGTACAGAGACTCCAAGACCAAACAGCACATCCCGTACAGAGAGAAGAAGTCGCTCAGTGGCACAGCCAGATACATGTCCATCAACACCCATTTGGGCAGAGAGCAGTCCAGAAGAGACGATCTCGAGGCGTTGGGCCACGTGTTCTTCTACTTCCTCCGTGGTCAATTGCCATGGCAGGGGCTCAAGGCGCCAACGAACAAGCAAAAGTATGAGAAGATTGGTGAGAAGAAGAGAAGCACCCACGTGAACGACTTGGGCTCTGGCTTGCCTCCACAGTTCTCGCAGTATCTGACGCTGGTGAGAAGCTTGGGTTTCGAAGAGACGCCGGACTATGAGCAGTACAGACAGCTTCTCATCTCTGCCTTGACGGACATTGGCGAGTCCATGGATGGCACCTACGACTGGATGAAGTTGAACGGAGGTAAAGGTTGGGACCTGACCATCAACAAGAAACCAAACTTGCATGGATACGGCCACCCAACGCCTCCGAACGAGAAGGACCGTCACCACCGCCAGCAGAGAAGAAACAGACACCTGCATCAACAGATCCAGCAGCAACAGGCCCAACAACAGCAGCTCGCCCAGCAGCAGGCTCAGCAACAACAGCAGATGGTTCAGCAACAGCAGCAACAGGCTCAGCAGCAACAACAGCAGCAGTTGCAGCAGCCTGTCAACACGAGTTCTGCGCTGAACCAGCAGCAGTTCCAAAACACGCAGCCGGCTCCAATCAGAGAGAAGGTGAACTCCTCCAGCGGGTTGACGGAGAACAACAGACACAACAACATCAACCAGAACACTGTGGAACAGGAGTCCACCGGCTCCAAGAAGGGCTTCTTTGCCAAGGTGCTCTGCTGCTCTTGAACTCTCCTTTGCCCCGCACCATCACTCTTCATTCTGTTTTAGATTGCATCTTGTCTCTCTTTTTCTTTAATCTGTCTCCTTTTTTCTCTCTTTCTTTTTGTATATGCTTTGTCTAGCTCTTTTTTGTCATCTCCTTCTGCCATTCCAGTTGGCATTGCCTAATTCCTTCACATCCACACAACTCCATCTTCCACCTGGTGATGTTTTGAACGCTCTCTCTTTCCTTTTATATAGTCTCTTACCAGGCTTTCCATCGCAACAAAAAAAATCTGTCATTTGTTATTGTTCATTGTGTTGTAGATGTCCAGTGCTGTTGAGATATGTCTCCCCAGGCAATGATGTGCGCCAACCACTCGAGACATATGAAGCTCTCTCTCTCTCTCTCTCTCTCCGTGGATATCTGATCAGACCCGATGCAAAATCTCATCCAAAAGGGGCACATCTCCCGAATTAGGAGACAAAGCCTCCCCTTTGAGATAAGAAATCGGTGCGAGGGATGTGGGAGCGTGGGATGGGCGGTGGGTGTGCTTTTCGGGCCGAATGGGGTTCCGTGCTTCCCGGGTGTATTCCTATGTACTCTCCTTTAACACAAAGACTGATTGGAATTGAATGGCATTGATGGTACAGATGTGTTTGAGGGAAAGCACCATCCAGGGGTCCCTCCCACATCGGTCGGAAGGGGAGTGGGGCGCCACAGGTGTGGGACCGAGGGATCCCGAGACAGCCGTACAAACTGGGGAGGCCTGTGGCTTACATACATAACACCAAACGATAAACGAGGGACACCGTCTACAGCTGGATGATTAGAAGATATCAATTAAGCGGGAGGACAGAGCCCGACGGGTCGAAATAAATTGTTGGAAGAGGGAGACGTGGGAAGAAAGTTGGGATGAGAGAAGGTGGGGGGTATTGTGACTTGGACCCAAAAGGTTGATAGCAAAGAAAGCAAAGCGTCTTTTCCTGAATTTTTTGGGGTATGTGTGTGTGTGTAGGGGCATAGTAGGAATAATACAGTTGGACGAGTCTTCTACTCAACGCTTAGGCAATGGTTGGGACACCAGTCTTTGGCTTGGAGGCTCTGGAGCCAAAGGCACCGCCAGTGACGAGGGAGTAGAGGGAGAGCAAGCCCGAGAAGACAAAGATGAAGAAGGAGAAGTAGAGGAAGGCGGTGGTGGCCTGAGCCTTTCTGCATCTGTCTGTGGAGCCCTGGGCAATCGAGTTGGAGTCGAGGTACTCATCGTTGGTGCACGAGTGTGTTCTGGTGCCGACAGCGAGAGCAGTGGCGGCAGCAAAGGTGAAGACAAAGTTGAGCAGGTCAAGGATGAAGAGCAACAATGGCCAAGCGAGGAACTCGATGAAGTTGGCGAGGACACCGTAGAAGGACGAGGTCACGAGGCCAAACACAGAGGCAAACAGGGCAAAGTTGACACGGGAGCTGGTGTGGTCCTGGGAGTGGATGAGCGAGCCGGTCAGACCGAGCACGATGACCAGGAAGACGAAGTTGAGGGCGCGGAAGGCGATGTCGATGTACTTGAGCATTGCGATGGGGTTGTGTGGTGAGGGGGGACGTTGCAAAGTTTCGCTGGGAGTTGGCAGAGGAAGCAGGAGCAGCACAGGCCAGCGGGGGGCGGCTCGGGCTGGATATATAAGGAGCAGATTTTTGGGTTTGGGGGGCGGTCCCGGGTCCCGCATGCATGAAACGACCCGCCGCAACAAGCAAACCAGGCGAGCTGGGTGTTGCGGTTCCCGTTTCGGGTGGGGTTTTGTAGGCGGGAAAAAGGGTTTCCAGGGTAGGGAGACGAGAGCTGTGCAGCGGTGCTACTCACAGGTCTCCATCAGAAAACCCCGCTTGCCAATGGCGCCTCCCTTTCCCATGGAAACCCGTCCCTCCCCGGCTCGGCCCGGCGCTGCCAGCTTTCCCCTTGCGGAAGCTTTGTTTACAAATTCGGAAGCTGCGCATCGCCCGAAACAGCAATCGCACTGAAACGGGCAAATTGGGCACATCCAGACACCTTCGCAGCGTCATCGCAGCGCTGTCACCACCCACATCGCAGCATCCACAGACATCGCTAGAGCACAGCTTCTTGGCCGCTGTCAAGCCCATGAGTGCCTTAATCTTCTGCCTGCCATCTGTCTTCGTTATCCGATCCATCCGCCGTTTAAATTCGCTCATAAAGAGAGTGAAATCGTAAGCTCTAGAACATCCTGAGCAGGCTGCCTGCTGCCCCAACCGTTTCTTACGTAACGTCTTCGCAGTTTCGCGAATTTTTTTTACCTAAAACTTCTCCGTTGCCCTGACAACCGGAGAAGCTGGTTTGTTTACCTTTTCCACATTCGGTGCCATCGTGCGAAACCCTCCTCCAAACCACAGGGAAACCTCAGATGTGGCTAATACGGGCGAAATCAAAACACCATCGCAAGCGAGGACGATCTGTTCACCTCTTATGAATTACTTACATACACACGTTTCACTGCTGGTGTGCCTGTCTCTCGTAGAACTCCACAACTTGGTCACTCGTCGTGGCGTCCTCCACTCCCTTATCGTCTCTGATTCTGAGGAATCTGGGGAATCTGAGTGAGACACCACGACCAAGCACGTCTGCACCGGCTTTGTAGATTGGTGAGAGTGACAAGTCTGCAGTGAGCACTTCGAACAGCGTTGTTGGTTCAAACCAGACATCAGGCTCAGCAGAGCTATCGTACGACACGTCTCCCTTTGGTGCTTCCAACTCCGTAGGCTCCAACTTCTCATACAGCGTCTTGAGCATCTCATCGCTGAACCCAGTACCGATCTTGCAGCACGTCTCAAACTCTTCGTTGTCAGGGTTGTACGACGCCAACAGGAAACCACCATACGTACCAGTTCTCTTACCTCTACCGTAATAGGCACCAACGACAACCAAATCGAGGGAATCACCCACACCAGCCAAGTAATCCTTCTTTAACTTGAGCCACGATGTGGATCTCTGTGAAGGTCTGTATGGATCCGAATCCAGTGTCTTCACCATCAACCCTTCGCACGAGGCCTTCACGGACTCATCGAGGAACTGTTGGAGTTCATCCATGTCACTTGTGATCTTGCTCGTGGCGAATGCGAAACGACCAGGGACAGGTTTCAGCACGTCGTACAACACCTCTCTTCTCTGTCTCAACGGCTTATGGATCAGTGGTTCCTCGTTGTAATACAGGATGTCAAAGGCAAACAAACACACTTGCACCTTGATGTCATCTGCTTGTACATCCTTCTTCTTTCTCGTGGATAACACCTGGAACGGCAGGATCTTGTTCTCCTCTCTGCTCCATGCCACTGCCTCACAGTCGAGAATCAGTGTCTTTGTGGTCTTTTCATCTTTCAAGAACCCCTTGACACTGTCAATGATGTCCGGATACTTCTGGGACATGTCCTCTGAGTTTCTCGAGTACACTCTCACTTCTCCAGAGGGCAACAGATGCACTTGGGCACGCTCACCGTCGTACTTGTACTCACATGTGAACTCCTCACCGGTAAATCTGTCCAACACTTCAGTGATTGCCTTCGTAGGCTTAGCCAGCATCGGCTTCAATGGGATTCCGGGCTTCAGAGTACAATACTTGTCCAAGTTCATCACCCCGTGCTCCAAGGCGGTGTTGATCAAGATCTCATAGTTTGGCACTTGACAGAACGCGTCCCTGATCTTCTCCTCAGCGGCGACAAACATCTCAGGAGTGACCTTCTTCTTCTTCCCTTGTGCCTCGAACGAGGTGAACGCCTTCGCCAGAGCCATGAGCACAGACTTCTCAGCGAGCCCGATTCTCAACTTTGCCTCCAACGATCTGATGATGAACTTGGCCTCCAACCCTTGAGAAGCGGTCAGCATCCTCTTGATGATGCTCATCTTACGATCCATAGCCTTGTTCCCGCTCGTCTGTGCAATGTCCCTCAAGTTCTTGAATACCTCGTTCACAGTCAACGGCTTGGGCTTGAACATCGTCGGCTGGACGTTGCGCGCCTGTAGGGCAATCAACCCCAGATCACCAGTCTCCCTGAACTTGCTCTTGACATGTGCGATGCTCTTCCCCGTCGCCTCCGAGATGGTCTTCATCAATGTATGCTCGCCCAACCCGAGCTCAAGCCCTTCGTAATCTGGACCAAGGCGGTTGATGAAGAGGTATGTCACGTGGACTAGGTCCTGTGGGTTCGTGGTGAGGACCTGTTGGAAGAAGTCTGCTGTGAGTTGGACAATTTCGAGACGGGAGGATGTCGCTTCGATCTTGTCAAATGTCTCGACAACGGCGGAGTACGGGATTGGTTTGTTTGTGGTCATCTTTGTCGTGACTGGGGTTGAGGATGATAGTGAGAGGATCTTCTTCGCATCTTCACGGTCCTTCTTCTCTGTGTCGGAGTCGAATGCGAGATCGTCTTCATCGTTGGCGGTGGAGGATGGTGCTGCTGCGTCGTCTTCTTCTGGTTCAGCAGGGGTCTTCGCCACTTGCTCTGATGGAGAGGACGATGGAGTTTCGAGTTTGGCCTTCTTCTTCACTGGTGACGAAGATCTGGAACGTTTCATCTCCGGGGATGGCGACTTGGAAGGTTCCGATGCCGGAGTGGCCTTCTTCGTCTCCTCCTCTTCCGCGGGGGTCTTCCTCTTCTTGGAGAGCATGGCAAAGATGTCTCTGTTTCCAGCCATTCTGAGTGTCGTGAGCTGTGGTCTGAGCGGTGTTCGGAGCTGTGGCAGCGATGTTCTGATGACGTTGCGCAGGGGCAGTCTCCACATCTGCTGGGACCAGAGGAGCGTTTTGGCGGCGGGAAGTTTAATTGAGGGAGACTCAGACGCGTCTTAGGGCCGGCGACGCGTTTGGGAAGTTTGGGGGCGCGCGATTGCGAGGAGAAGAGGGGAGTTGGGGACGGTGTGACCTGGTGTTGTGGCTGGGGAAGGTAGAGTGGTGGTATGGCAGAGGTTTAGGAGCATACCACCTGTGCTTCAGTACAACTCGTCAAAAAACCGGGCTTTTATGGCCCCTGGAACACCTTCAATTCACTCCAAACACTGCTCTCGCGCCTTTGAAACATCCCGAAAAGGAAATTACTATATACAGTAACTACCTCTTACGGACATTAATTTCTCCGAGAGTTCGATCTCCGCCCTCCGAGGCCTCCTCCCAGAGGACAAATTTGACTCCTCGCAAAGTCTCCCCACGGCCGCATTTCACGCCACCGACCCGCACCAGCAGAGCAAAAGCAGCAATGGCCAACAAGCGCAGACCGAAGAAGGCCCGTGTGCCCTACAGACGCTACGGCCCTGGGCTGAAGCAGAGTTCACAGGGTGGCGACGGCGCCCACAGCCCCATCGACGACGAAGACGAGGACGAGGAGGACGTTGTCAAGATGAATGGGTGCGAGCAGGTCGAGTCCACTACGGTGGCTGGGCCTGCTGTTATCCGAGATGGGAGAGAGGTGTTCCCTGTGGAGCTCTTTGACCTGATCCTCAAGTTTGTCGAGAAGAAGGACCCGAAGTATCTCCGCGTATGCAAGACATGGCTTGTGCTCTACCTCCCCATCCTCTACGAAGCGCCAACGCTCGACACACACAACTTCTACACATTTGCAGACGCCATTTCCACGCCCAAGAACAAGATCGGACGGCTGGTGCGCCAGCTGGATCTCTCGACGATCGTCCAGAGCGGGAAGAACTCGTATGTGTCGAAGCTCCTCCGCAGATGCTCTGAGAACCTCGAGGTGTTTGTCGCTCCACAGACCTCGTTCGGATACGCCCCTCTGATCAGTCTGAGATCGTGCACGAAGATGAAGATTCTGGACCTGGGACTCGTCAGCGAAACAGTGAATCTGAAGGAGTTGTTCCACTCCATCGAGAACTTCCACGAGTTGTCCACATTGTCCTTCCCAAGATCATCCATCTCGTGCGATGAGTGCAAAGACGTGAAATGGCCACCGAACTTACGCACGCTCAGACTCAGCGGTGGCATTACGGACAAGTTCGTCATGGACTCGTCGCTCCCACCAACGATCAAACGGCTCGAGTTTGCCCACTGTCCCCTGTTGACGGAGTTTGGGTACTACAACGTGTTGACCAAGGCGGGCGAGAACGTGACGCATCTGAGCGTGCAGTACCCTATGCCCAAGCTCAAGGAGAACTCGCTCGACTTCACATTCACATACTGTCCAAACCTGGTGTTTGTGCAAGTGACGGTGGATTACTGTTCCCGCTCGATCTTTGCCGAAGAGCTCTTGCCCAAGCTCTTGAACGACCGCAAGAGACCAATCCGCACGATGTGGATCGAGAGCAGTGGCGGATTGGGACAGAGCTCCAAGATCCACCCGGACGATCTCACCATTGCCATCATGGAGGATCGTCTGCCCTGCTTGCGTAACGTGCGCATCACGTCCAAGCTCGGGTGGGACGTGGAGAGCGATGATGTGACCGATCTGGCCAACTTGCTCGAGGAGAAGGATGGAGGGCTCTACCTCAACTACTACTGATTTATTTGATGACCCGTTATGACTATATTTTTTATTGTGTGTTCCAACAAAACTTCCCACATATGTTCAAGAGTTCATGTAGATGTTCTTGAATATAGGCCATCCATGATTCCTAAATCTGTACAACATCCCACACTCACAAACAGCAGTACCCCATAGCACAAAGTACACCATCTTGGCACAATCACGCACCATAGGCACACTCTCAGGCCAGAACAGCACAGCAACTGCCCAACTCAACCAGAACCCCACGGGGACAATCGTATGAGCAGCGACAACGACCAACAACACGCGTCTATACTCCCACCTAGGCAAATCGTAATACCATAGCCTCTTCCAATCCAGGACAATTTGTAGACAGTCCCAGGGGTGTTTCCACATCCCAATATCGAACTGGACTTCCAGTGTGCACTGTGGACACTTGACGCTGGTGTTCCAACGTGGGAAGGGGGTCAAGTGTATCCCACCAGGGACCGGTCTGCGTTCAACGACGTACCGATACCTGTTGTTGGGCGGGTCATACACTCTGGTTTTGTTGTTCTCCAGGTGTAACGAGCGGGTCCATTCCTCGATGCAGCCGTTGTGTGCGGTGAATGAACAGCTGGGACAGCGGTGTGTCAGTTGTTGGGTGGTGTTTCTGGTGAAGAACCGTTTGAGGCGGGTCATGAGGCTCGGTCTGTGTGGGGACACGCGGGTCCCGGTTTCCCAGCAGATTGTGCAGAGGTCTTCGAGGTCTTCCATTGTTTGTTGTGTGATGGGTTTGATGCTGGGGAAGGTTGGGGAAGGTTGGGGATGATGTGTGGGAAATGATCCATTTAAGTATGCTCATGGGACCCCCGCAGTTTCTGTCTGTCTAGGTGAGATGTTAACTTGGGCGAATCAGAATACACCGAAGCTGCACCAGAAATTAGAAAGGACTACACTGTGCAGTAGGAGGTATTAAGGGAACATATAATCAAAGACAGAGAAGCATTAAGGAGAAGGGGAAAGTGAAGGACGAATGTAGCAGTGAACGAAGCATCAAAGGCATCTTAAAGATCTCCCCTCTGTGGAAGCAGATGTGTGTAAACTAGCAGCACCGCGTAAAGGTATCAAGACGATTAGTCAATAGTGGTGGTCGTGGCAGATCTGGTAGGCGTGGAGGTGGCACCGTTGCAGGTGTCGTAGAACTCTGTCACCTTGTACGAAGTCACGTAGTAGATCGTACCGACGCCGGTCAAAGTGTTGACGCTTGTGGTGGTGACGGCGTCCGGAGTCGAACAGGATGTGACGGTCTGGGCAGAGACGGATGCAGCGAGGGCAGCGAGTGACAAAGCGAGAGTGAACTTCATTGTGGACGTGTAAAGAGAGTGTGTGGTTGTGACCGAGGAGACAGGTGTCAAAAGAGCGTGATGGAGAGGCAAGGGTCTCTGCTTATATATGCCTCACTCACTCGAACCCCAAAACAGCAGTTGAAACAGACGACAGATGCGTCAGTAGCCTCAAGACAGAACCCATCGGTGCACTAAAAACTTCTTTTATTCACCTTCCCAATCAAGCAGCCACAATGGCCTTCTGACGCATCTCGGCTCCCCAAAAGCTGCCAGAGAAGCTGTCCCGCCCGTAAGCCAGAGCGTCGACCAACAGCATCGGAGCCTCAAAACTCCCAAACACCGCACTCCAACCTGATGTGCTTCCGTGATATTCCCATTGTGTTCGCCCGATTAGGCAATGATGAGAACGGGCCGCGTTCCATTGTTATGACCAACTCCGGGCGCTCGAGACGGAGAAGATGACACAGGCAGCAGCTTAGTCCTGAAGGCTCGCATATGGGACCGTGTTTGTTGTTTGTTTCATGGTGAGATGGCTGTGATGTGTCAAGTTGGGTGTGTTACCTCTGTTGTTTCTGTGTTGCGGTGAAACATGTGGCGGGTACCCGTGTGAGGCCAGCCGGACCCCAGCGGTTCAAACGTAAGATTTTGTGGTGATAGAAATCATCTCGAAGCTCGAAGACTCACGGCCGCAGAGAAACTTCATCGCTTCCCGTAGAGAAACGTTTCCATTAAACAAAGATTGACAGGCCGCTCATGCTTGTCTCTGCTCCAGCTGATGTTGGCCCTACCAACACCCGAACACCATGAACCTCTCTCGCGAACTCGTTCGATTCCCGTCCGTTTCCAGAGCGGCGCGATCTGAGAGAGCCCAGTGGCAAAAGCGTTGAGGGGGAAGGGAGGTCCACCATCAGAGGAAAACACCACACAACGCGCCAATTGAACATCAGCAATGGGCTCCAGAAGATATGACGGTCGTACAACGATCTTCTCGCCAGAGGGTCGTCTTTACCAGGTACGTTTACCCCCACACTCTGACTTCTTCCACCGACACGACATAGACTAACACCAGAATCCAACAGGTTGAATACGCCCTCGAGGCAATCTCACACGCTGGTACGTGTATCGGTATCCTCGCAAAGGACGGCATTGTGCTCGCCGCTGAGCGTAAAGTGACAAGCAAGCTGCTTGAGCAGGACTCGTCCGCTGAGAAGATCTACACTCTGAACGATAACGTTGTCGTGGCTGTTGCTGGTATGACTGCTGACGCCGGTATCCTGATCAACAGTGGTCGTGTCCAGGCACAGAACTATCTCAAGACATACAACGAGGAGATCCCCGTCGAGCTACTCGTGCGCCGCTTGTGTGATACGAAGCAAGGATACACCCAGCACGGTGGTCTCAGACCGTTCGGTGTCTCCTTCATCTACGCTGGTTACGACGAGTGCTATCAGTTCCAGCTCTACACTTCAAACCCATCGGGTAACTACTCTGGCTGGAAGGCCACCAGTATCGGTGCCAACAATAGTGCTGCCCAGACGCTGCTGAAACAGGATTACAAAGACGACATCACACTCCAAGAGGCTGCCGAGTTGGCTCTCAAGGTTCTCTCGAAGACGATGGACTCCACATCGCTCACTTCTGAAAAGATCGAGTTTGCTACAATCTCGCTCAACTCCCAGGAGAAGGTGATCCAGCGTGTTTGGAAGCCCTCTGACATTGATGCACTGATCAAGAAGACTGGTGTCATCAAGTCCGATGAGGATGACGAGTAACACCTACACCAACTTTTAAATAAACACCTCTTATGTCTATTGAAACGTTGTAAGGAAATTAAACCAAGCGTACAAAAGATAATGAAACCAAAAGTAGTGTGACAAAAAGAAAGGGTGTAAAAAGCGGCAACAACAGTAAAAAAGGAAGAGGAAGATAAACAGGAGTTGAAAACATGCAATTTATGATGACGATGAGTGATGAGACAAACAAGTGCAACAGCGACGAGAGGTATGGCAAAGAGAAAAAACAACAACAACAAATAACAGGAAGCAAATCAATCATCCAAAGAGTAAGCCGAACTGTCACAGTTGCCTGTCAAAATGTTCTTTGGCACACCGTAACCAGTGTCTTCCCAAGAAGTCAAGTTCGGATTCTGGTAAGCTTTTGGATGGTTCTTGATGTAGTCATAAGTTGGGTAATCCTCTGGGTCACAAGTGACATTGATCTCATCCTCCGGTTGGTAGATACGGACATAGTCAATCTTCAACGTAACTGGGAACATAAGGGATGGCCAATCAATGTAAGCCCAGTTGTTAGACACACCCAAGTTCAAAATGATCGACATCGGCTCCTTGGAAATACGTCTCCAACCAATGTTACCGTTTGGATGCAGGGCAGTGGCGTACACCGTGAAAGTTGGGTCCTCACCCACATACCAGGTAACGTATCCATCGTCGTTGTCGTTCAAGTACTCAAAGCCAAATCTCTGGAAGTTGTGTTCAACATCACCAAACTCATACCAACTGTTGTTCAATGTGGACACACCAGACACAGCCTGCTGGTATGGACCACCGGCATATGTGTTCATGGATGTCACACTCTTGTTGTAAATTTCAACGTAGCTGTAGTCAGGCATGTACCAAATGTCGTACGGAGCAATCTGCATAGACTGGGAGGCGGTACCACACTTGATAGTAGTGTCAGTAGCACCTTCGAGGGCATCAATTTCTGGAGCACCTCTACCAACACCCTGATTTGGATGGTCCTCACCGTCACATGTACAGATCGACAATCTCTGGCCTGGCAAGTAGGAAATACCATCTGGGGAAGACTGGTTGGCGGTGATACCGGCATCACAAGAATCATAAGTGTAAGGCCAGACACCCTCGGTGGAGGCAAGGTAGCCCGGTCTACCCAAGTTACCCATGGTCCAAATACCAGGCCACAATCCGGTAACGTTACCGTAGTTTGGCAACTGTGCAGACACTTCCAAGATACCCTGGGTGTAACACATCTTGTTCCAGGACTGCAACATACCAGATCTGTAGAAGAGGTTGTGGTTCTTGTAGGCGTCCATTCTGAGCTCCAGGTAACCCTTCTTGGTGGTGGAGGCGTCAGGATCATACCACTCCAAATCCTTGGTGGCATCGTAGTGGATATCTGGAGCAGTCCAGAATTGGTCATCACCGTCGTAGAAAGTACGACCCTCAGCGTTGAACTCGTCAGAGAAAACAAGGACCCAATCATCACCGTCCTTGGACTCTCTGGAGTATGCATCTTCTGGAGTATCTGGGTCTATAAGACTCGTTCTGATGGAAGCCAACGTAGGGTACTCGTAATACGTCAAGATCTCATAAACGGTGGTATCCACTCCGTAGTCCAAAGCACCTGAGTACGTCAAAGCCGGCAACACAATGAACAAGGCAAGCGCACCGAGGAACAAACAAAGAAGACCAATCAAACCACCAGTGGATCTCTTGTCCATGTTTTTGAAGTCGTTCATGAATCTGTGCTTGTCGGCGTATGCATCTGCGATAGGGTCTGGGTTGTGCAAGTAGTCATCTGGTTCCTTCTCGTCAATGTGCAATGGGAAGGAGGATGCTGGATAACCACCAAACGGACTGAAGTCAGCGTCAACCAGGAATGGGTTCGACGAGCTGTCAGAGTTGTTGGAGGATGTATGTGATGTGAGAGAGTTCTTCTTTTGGTGGTTGAGCAGGTTGGTGTGTGAGTTTAGCGTAGCCATGGATGCCACCCTTGAGCCCGCAATGGATGGGTATCTGTCAAACTCTGGTGGAGAGTACACATCCTTCGTGATGTTCAGCTGCGGTTGATTCATGGCAGACAGGCTGGATGACGAATGTGAGTTAGGCACCTGGTTGACGGAGTTGGAGGAACCTTGCTGGCTGTAGTATCCGTTGTAGTCGATGAATGGCTTGGACGGCTTCTTGGCGTTCAGCGCCGAGCTGCTGGAGCCCTCGCTGCTGTTGGTCTCTTCAAACGAGTTCAGCTCATCTTGGATGAATGGGTTTCTCGGTTCTGAATCGTCCGACTCTGTGCTGTTGCCCTGTGGCGAGCGGTCCGTCAGGTTTCTTGTGGACATGGCGGTGCCTATGGGATGAAATTACTCAGCGAGCGTGGTGGTTATGACGAGCACAGCAACTGCGAATGTGGTCAGAAATGAGCGTGGGTGTCTCTTTTGATCTGTGAAGAGGGAAACACGGGTAGAGAAGAGTCCGAGATCGATGTGCGAAGATGGACGGTGTGCCTATTGTTGTTGTTGGTGCTGTGATGTGTCAGATCAACCGTGGATCAGCTGGCAGTGACAAACAAAAGATGGGCAGGGCGGCTGGGACTCAGGTATGCGCCGAGAAGTGTGCGAGTGAGTGACTCAAAGACCAGGAGTGGTTCTGTGGTGGGCCGTTCGGTTGTGGTGTTGGATGCCTCTCCAGAGTGTCGATTCTTGACGAACACGGGCGGTTAGCACGGCGGCTTGACGAGGCGAAGCAGTGGAGAAAAGAGGTGAAACGGACGGGCGGCAACGGACGAGGCCTGTGTGGAGGGGAGCTGTGGATGATGGCGTTGACCGGTGGTGGCGGTGTTGAGGGTGCGAGTGCAATTCTTCGGTCAGCCGTTGAGCGTTGTGTGCGGATTCTGTCCAGACAGAGGAAACCGTGTTGCTACTGCGAATTTGTTTTTCGAAGCCCGCTTCCTGTTTTTTTTTTTTTTTTTTTTTTGTCTTCTTTCTTCTGACCGGTGTCCCGTCCCGTGTCCACAGCCCCTACGTACGCCCTTTCTTAGAAGGCCGGGTGACGAGCTTAACTATGTGGCCTGTCCAAATCGGGAAGAGAGAAAAAAGAAACTTTATGTCCGAATCTGGTAGGGACACGCGTTTGGACAAATCTGGCTGATCCACGAGCGGAGTGGTGCAAGGAGACAAGGCGAAGCAGATACTTCGGAGGCTCCAAGCCAGCGTGAAGGGTATGTGGGCCTTTCGAGAGTGCACTACGGTATATAGAGCGCTGGTGGGGTTTGTGCGCTATCTCTATTTCAGGATGAAGTCTGCAGGACAAAAGAATCTTGTTTCCCTGTTGCTGAAGTCCAGGTGCTCCGTACACCGTGGAGTTGATCAAGGAGAATTACTTGGCCTTCGAAGTCGGGCATGCCATCGAAGCTCTGCCCTATCAACAGTATTGAAACCGTGGCAACGCGTTGTTTTTGTCTCCAAGCCCTGAAATCGAGGCGCACATCTATCGAGCACGAGCATCAGCCACCGGCGCGTCGCAGTTCAGGAAGGAGAGCTGTGGATCCTTGGTAGTACCTCTCCGCTTTGGGCATGCTCACCAACCCCCGGCTTTATCATCTGTGGACAAGACTGTAGTACATAGTAGACCATCGTCTTCAGACACGGTAACATACGGTGGCATCGCCGTACCACAGACACACAGGTACCGAATTTCCCCATAGAGTAGGAGCCACGCACTCGCTCGCCTACCGTTCGGCAAGTTGCAAGCTTGGGTACGCTCTATAATTAGCTCGACACGATCCTGTAGATAGCGCACGCTACATCAGATCCCCCTTCCATCGTTCACTGCTCAAGGAGAAAGGCCCAAAAAGTTCATGCTTGGTTCAGACGCAACCAAAAGGTACGGCTGACGCGTAGCGGTGACGCGCTCTTGTGCTATAAAAAAACCGTGTGCACGTGATAGGTCATGTGACTGAACTAAAAAGTTTAGCTGCCGCTACATACGTAGGCAGATCACCTCTTTCAATTGATGTGCTTTTCGGAGCATACAGAAGCTGTCAATTGCCCTTAGCGACACCGTTACTTATGAGCTGGTATGAGAAATGAGTACGCGCGGACGACCGCGGGCACGCTTATGATCGGAGAGCCACGGAGTCCAAGTCTGTTCGTTTTTGAACCCATCAGTATCATTGGCCAGTATTTTAGACCATTGTAGAGATCGTGACGAGGCCATTTGTGCTTTGCTGGGGACTGTTTGATTAGGCGCCGGCACCTCAGCTCCGGAGGACGGCGCAGCCAGCGAAGATTCAGCAACGATAAATTAACCCAGCGTGAAAGTACCAAGCATAGCTGGAGCAGCAGCATCGATGCAATGCCTTTCTCCGTTAACCGCCCTGTCTCAACTGCTCTGGAAATCGTTGGTAGACCTCTGCCCCTTCAAGTTGGGCAAGATCATACGGTTCAACAAAGGAGAGACCCCTATGACCACATTGACATAACTTGTTAGTAGATCAGCACTTACTTATTCCAATGCTAGAATGCTCTCCTCACTCGTTCGAACAGGAAGTATGCCGCTTGACTTCAGCTGTGCCCAAGCACCCACAGGGCGGTTAACCCCAGGGTAGAACGACGAGACCACGAAGGCTCCGACGTTGTAAGACAACAGTAGCCACAGAGCGGGTTCCATTCCTGTCCAAAGATCTCGGTTGGAGCTGCAGCAACGATGCTGTGGTTGCGTGAGGGTTGTGGTGGTGAGAGATTTAAACAGCCGCCAGATGGGGTTCAAGGGTTGTACACAAAAACGCAACTATGTGGTGTCCGGGTGTCCTAATGGTAGGCGCAACAGACTGTTTTGGAAGTTGACTCTGGCGGACTGGATGTGAGCGAGTGGTTCTTTTGATAAAGGACTATACATTCGTGAGGGGTTGAGGATGAGCAATTCGGCTTTAAGATTGGATATTCCTGACACAGAGTGGAGTGCGGTGATCTTAGGAGGGTCGGGTGATCACTTCTACTACAACAAAACGACGAAGGAGTCAGTATGGCGAGCTGATGACGAAGAGCTACGAGCTGCTTTGGCTAAGTTAGACAGACGAGCTTTGCTCCTGTTGACAGCCAAGGCTCGGGGATTGCGTCTGGACAACATTCAAGAAGACATTGTACGATCTTTTCTTCCAGCAGCTGAGTCTGACCGCGATATCGATTTGGATGTTGAAGAAGCTGTGAACGAAGAAGTCAAGGAAGAACCGAAGTCCAAGATTGCTGCTCTTGTTTCGGGATACTCATCCAGTGACGATGACAGTGATGAAGATGAGACCAATGTTTCCCCACGACCGGTAGAAGATGGTACGCCAGTGACTCAATCTACCGAGCAGAAGGAGGACGAAAAGAGCGAAGACGAACCAGAACAAGCTGAGTCGTCCGACGATGAGAATGGCTTTGATCTCGCCGAGTTCGATGGACTCTCATCAGATGAAGGTGAAGCCACGGAGAACTCTCAATCTGCATTCTTTGAGATGCTGACGGAACACAACGTCGACCCATACAGCTCGTGGGAGATTGAGTCTACAAAAGTCTTGAGCGATCCACGCTTCTTTGAGGTGGACAGCAACAACGAGAGAAAGAGGATGTTTGACGATTGGTGTGCCTTGAAAATTAGTACCACCCCGAAGACTGTATTTAAGAAGGTGAAGGAGCCGCCGTTTGTGGAGTTTATGAGATTTTTGGAGTCGAAGGAGTGTGATCGATTCTATGTGGACTTCAAGAAAAAGAACAAGGAGAAGCTGGACGAGCTCAAGTTGGGAGACAGAGATAAGGAGAAGTCATATAAGGAATACGTCATCTTCTCTAAGAAGGGCCAGAGTGATAAGGAGAAGTTGTTCAAAGGTCTGCTCACCGCCAAGATCTTCAAGAAGAATTTGCTGGAGTCGGAAGGAGCGAAGGAGGTGCTCGATGGGCTCACTGGCGATCTCATCTCTAATCTCACTGATCCAGACGCTGCTTATGCCAAACTCCATGAACTTGAAGACGCAATCAACCTTTCAGAGAGCATCAAGTTCAACACGAAGTACTACATCCTCGGGGTGCAAGACAGACTGCGGCTGCTGATGGAAGTATCAAAGCACCATCTTCCATGAGTCTACATTGTGTTAAATCAATCAATCATATATCAAAAATGTAAATCTATAAAGTAGTAATAATCATAAGAAATGCTGGATGCAGATGCTGCCTTAACAACAAGACAAAAAAATAGGAACAAAGACAGATCAAACCCTCAGAAAGTCGAGAAGGTGATGTGTGGGGACGGGGGATGCAAACAAAAGAAGTGTGAAGAACAGGTAGGAAAAGAACGGTGCGTGAAGGGAAAGCAAAATCATGCAAGAAGAACAAAGACAGCCAAAGTGGACAGGATAACCTTCAACCAAGAGGTCTTGAAAGTGTGGCCTGCGCCAGAGGAAGTCTCAATCACTGGAATCTCGGTACCGTTACCAGCAGCAGATGTGGTGGCAACTGGAGCCTCATCAACGGTGTTGGATGCACCGGTGTGGACACCTGAAGAGGTGGAGTCAGTGACGGTGAAGGTGTATGTGGAACCCTCGGAGTCGGTACCAGTGACAACTCTGGTGGAAGCGGACTCAGTGACAGCTGCGGTAGCAGCCTCGGTAGTAGCAGCTGGAGTAGCAGACACGACAGTCTCAACAACTGAAGTGGAGCAGACACCCTCAGAGCAAGAAGTCACAGTGGCAGTGGTGGTCTGGAGGTCAATCTCGGTTGCGGTGGATGTGGAAGCAGCGACACCGGAAACAGTAGCTGTCAAAGGACAGTAGGTGGTGTACTCGGTGACAACACCTTCAGATGTGACAGTGACAACGGTAAGACCGGTGGTGATGGCCTCGGTGGAACAAGAAGAGTTCTCGTCACAAGAGGTGGTGGTGATGATGGTAGAGGCAGAGGCAGTGACCACAGATGTGGCTGGGATCTCGACAGCAGTGGTTTCAGCAGCAGAAGTCTCAGTAGAAGTCAATGGACAGTAAGTGGTGTAAGAAGTGACAACACCCTCAGAGGTCTCAGTGACAACGGCGACACCGGTGGTGATAGTCTCTGTAGCACAAGAGTTGGAGTCATCACAAGATGTGGTAGTGATGACAGTAGTGGCAACAACTGTGGTACCCTCAGCAGCAGTAGTCTCAGCAGTGGCAGCCTTGGTGGTAGCAGCAGCCTCAGATGTGGTCTCAGTAGCACCCTCAACACCGCCAGTGGAAGCAGTAGCAGTCAATGGGCAGTACGTGGTGTAGGAAGTGACGACACCCTCAGAAGTCTCGGTGACGACAGTGACACCGGTAGTGATCTCCCCAGTGGAGCACGAGTTGGACTCATCACAGGAGGTGGTGGTGATCACGGTGGTGGACTCAATGTCAGCGGTCTCGGTGGAAGTGGCAACAGTGGAAGCACCCTCAGTGGCGGTGGCAGTCAATGGACAGTAGGTGGTGTAAGAGGTCACAACACCCTCAGTAGTCTCAGTCACAACGGTAACACCGGTAGTGACATCCTCAGTAGTGCAGGAGTTGTTGTCATCACAAGAAGTGGTGGCAATGACGGTGGTGGAAATAGCAGAAGTCTCAGTAGTCTCGGAAGCATCAGCATCAGTAGTCTCAACAACAGCAGAATCAGTAGCAACAGAACCAGTCTCAACAACAGCAGTGGCAGTGGTAGAACCAGTAGCCTCAGAAATACCGGCAGAACCAGTCTCAACAGTAGCGGCAGAACCAGTCTCAGATGGAATAGCACCGGTAGAGTACGATGGCTCGTCAGACACAGTGATGGTGTAGACGGAGCCAATTGAATCGGTGACGGTCTTGTACACCAACTGGGAAGTGGCAACGTCATCAGAAGAGGTCATGGAACCTTCACAGAGCACGGTGCTCACAGCAGAAGAGATCTCTGAGGAACCAGCGGCGTTAACAGTGGTGAAGACTCTGGTGATGGCACAGTAGCCCTGGTTGATGGCAGAGCTTGTCTCCCCAATCTCTGTCACGGTGTAGACGGAGGTAGAGCCCTCGGAGTCAGTCACAGTAGAAGTGGCGACGGATGTACCGGTGGAGTCAGTGACTGTGAGGACGGTGGAGTCGGTGGAGATCACAACGGAGGCCGTGGAGGTGGCGGTGATCTTCATGGTGGAGGTGGAGATGAAGGTGATGATCACGTCACTGGTGATGAAGGTGACATCGTGGCTGGACAAGTAGCTCGAAGCGTAAGAGACGGAAGTCACCTCGCTGCTGGACAAACATCTGGTCTCGATGAAGTAGATCTCAGAGGTGGTGTCGGTCCAACCGGTGATGGAGCTGGAAGCGTCGTAAGCTGGTGCAACCGTCAACACGGTCTGTGTAGCAGTCTCATATCTGGCAACAAGACAGATCTCAGAGGTGGATGTGACGGCGGTAACAGCTGGAGAGGAGGAAGCCTCAACGGAAGAAGAAGCAGTAGACTCGGTCTCAGAAGCAGCAGACAAAGGAGTACCAGTAGAGGAAGAACCAGCAGCGGAAGAGGAAACAGCACCAGTCTCAGAGGCAACAGACGAGGAAGCGGCAGCAGAAGCAACAGAAGAGGCCTCGGCAGAAGCAGAGGACTTAGAAGAAGCAACAGAAGAGGCAACCTCAGAAGCCAAAGAAGACACAGACTCAGAGAACTCAGAAGTAGCAACTGGAACGGTCATGGTGACCACGGTAGAAGACCCACTGACACTGATAGTCACAATAGTCGAAGCACCACCAACGGTCGTGGTCAAGTCGTAGGACACTGGGGTCTCAGAAGAGGCAGCAGAAGCAGAAGACACTGAGGCACTCAGAGAAGATCCCAAGGAAGAGATGTCAGAGGAGGCAACTGATGTGGTGTATGTGACAACGGTCGAAGTACCACTGATATCCAAAGTGACAACGGTGGAGTCTGGTGGACAGATCGAGGTTGTCAAAGACCAAGAAGCAGATGAGGACCCAGAGTCGGTGCATGTTGAGCAGACAGACTCGGAGGTGGACTCAGAAGCAGACTCAGAAGTAGACTGGGACAAAGCGACAGATTCAGAAGCACTAGAGGCAGTCTCAGAAGCAGAAGTAGTACCAGAGGAAGTCATAGAAGCCACAGAAGAGGTCTCAGAGGTCTCAGAGGTCTCATCCGATGTGCAAGTTGCGCAGAGAGAGCCGGTGGCAGACTCAGAAGCAACAGAGGACTCAGAGGCAGACTCGGAAGAAGACTCAGAAGCGGACTGAGAAGCAGATGGAACTGAAGAGTCAGATGCAGAAGCAGACTGGGAGGTAGATCCAGAAGCAAAAGAAGCAGCAGAAGTCTCGGAAGCAACATCAGAAGAGGAAGAGGCAGCGGCGGACGAAGACTCAGCAACAACAGAAGACAAAGAAGACTCAGAAGCAATGCTGGAAGCAACCTCAGATGCCAAAGAAGAAACTGAATCGGAGAACTCGGAAGAAGCAACTGGGGCAGTCATCGTCACCACAGTAGTAGAACCGCTGACACTGATGGTCACCACGGTAGAAGCACCGGCAACAGTGGTGGTTAACTGGTACGAGACTGCAGTTTCAGATGAAGAAACGCCAGACGATGCAGAAGAAGCCACAGCGGAACTCAAGGATGAAGCCAAAGAGGAGATGTCAGAGGATGCAACGGAGGTACTGTAAGTGGCAATGGTAGAGGAGCTGCCAATGTCCAAAGTGACAACGGTGGATCCTGGTGGGGAAACCGAGGTAGTCAAGGACCAGGAAGCAGACTCAGATGCGGAAGAGGTCTCCGAGGCGTAACCAGAAGACTGGAAAGCGGAAACAGAGGACTCAGATGCAACTGCAGAGGAAGAGGCCAGCTCAGAAGCGTAGGACTCGGAAGCTGAAGAAGCCAAAGACGACACAACCGAAGAGACTTCAGAAGACTCAGCAGAGGTCAAAGTAACCACAGTAGATGAGCCACTGACACTGAATGTAACCAGAGTGGACGACTCGTCAGCAGAGGTGGAAGTAGTCCAAGACAAAGTCTCAGAAGAGGCAGCAGAAGCAGACTCAGACGAAGACTCAGATGAAGCGACAGACTCAGAGATGGAAGAAGCAAGCTCGGAGATGTAAGACTCAGATGCAGAGGACACCAACGAGGAAACCACAGAGGAGACATCGGAAGACTCAGCAGAAGTCAAAGAGACCACAGTGGAAGATCCAGAGACGCTGAAAGTGACCAAGGTGGATGAAGCGTCTGTCGAGGTCTCAGTCTCCCAAGTCAAAGAGGAGGAGGCAGCGGACTCAGAAGCAAGAGAGGAGGCAGACGGTGCCAACTCAGAGGCGACGGAGGAAGCAGATGAAGCCAACTCAGAAGCGACAGAAGAAACTGAAGACTCAGAAGCAGAAGAGACCAAAGAGGAGACCACAGAGGAAACGTCAGAGGACTCAGCTGACGTCAAGGTGACAACAGTGGAGGACCCACTGACACTCAAAGTGACAATGGTAGAACCAGCAGCGACAGTTGTAGTCAAAGAGTATGTCAAAGCGCCGGAAGCAGTGGACTCAGAGGCACCGGAAGACACAGCAGACTCGGAGCCAGAAGCAGAAGACGATGAAACGGCAGAAGTCTCAGAAGCCACAGAAGATGTGACAGAGGCAGAAGCAGAACTGGTCTCAGAAGCGTAGCCGGAAGAAGCTGGCGAAGAACCGAAGACGGAAGAGACACTGGACTCAGAGGCAACAGAAGAGGAGGCGGATTCAGACAGAGAGGAAGCCAACTCAGAAATGTAAGACTCAGAGGCCTCAGAGACCAAGGAAGACACAACGGAGGACACGTCTGAAGATTCAGCGAAAGTCAAGGAAACCACGGTTGAAGATCCAGACACAGTGAACGACACCAATGTGGAGGACTCATCAGCAGAGGTCTCAGTAGCCCACGACAAGGAGGACCCGGAAGCAATCTCAGAAGCAGAAGAGGAAGCAGACGAAGCAATCTCGGAAGCAGAAGAGGCTGAGGCCATGGAAGAAGCAGCAGACTCAGAAAGAGATGACGCCAACTCAGAGACGTAGGACTCCGAAGCAGACGAGACCAAAGAAGAGACCACAGACGACACGTCAGAGGACTCAGCGGAAGTCAAAGAGACAACTGTAGAAGATCCAGAGACGGAGAAGGAAACCACAGTGGAGGATGCATCAGCAGAAGTCTCAGTCATCCAAGTCATAGAGGAAGCAGAGGCCAACTCAGAAGCAGAAGATGAGGCAGATGAAGCCAACTCGGAAGCAACGGAGGAAGCAGAAGCAGAAGAAGACTCAGATGCTGAAGAAGCCAAAGAAGAGACAACGGAAGACACATCAGATGGCTGAGCAGAAGTCAACGAGACCACAGTGGAAGACCCACCGGCGGAGAATGTCAAAATGGTGGATGCACCGGCTTCAGTGGTGGTCAACTCCCAAGACAGCGTAGAGGAGGCACCGGACTCAGACACAGAGGCAGAAGCAGATGATTCAACGGCAGACTCAGAGATCGAGGAGGCCAACTCAGACACGTAGGACTCAGAAGCAGAGGACACCAAAGAAGACACCACAGACGACACATCAGAAGACTCAGCAGAGGTCAAGGAGACGACTGTAGAAGAGCCAGAGACACTGAAGGTGACCAAGGTCGAGGAAGCGTCAGCGGAGGTCTCAGTAGCCCAACTCAACGAAGAGGAAGAGGCAATCTCAGAGGCAGAAGAAGAGACAGAGGACTCGGAGGCAGAAGCAACGGAAGAAGCGCCAGTCTCGGAAGCGTACTCAGAGGAGTAGGAACCCGACTGGGAGGCAGACTGAGAAACCAAGGCAGAAGACCAGGACTCAGAGGCAGAGGAGGCCAAAGAGGACACCAAAGACACAATGTCAGAAGACTCGCTAACAGAAACGACAGTGGAGGACGAACCACCAATGACGAAAGTCAAGTCAGTGGAGAACTGGTTGGCAGAGGTGGTGGTGGTCCAAGACAATGAGGACTCAGAGGCGGTCTTGGATGCAATGGACGAGGCCAAAGACTCGGAAAGAGATGAAGCCAACTCGGAGACGTAAGACTCAGAGGCAGAGGACACCAGCGAGGAAACCACGGAGGAAACATCAGAGGATTCAGCAGAGGTCAAAGAGACAGCTGTGGATGAGCCCGAGACGGAGAAAGAGACCACAGTGGACGACACATCAGAGGATGTCTCAGCGGACCAAGACATCGAGGATGAAGCAGCAGACTCAGAAGCCAGAGACGAAGCAGATGAAGCAATCTCAGAAGCGATGGAGGATGCAACTGAAGAAGACGAAGACTCCGAAGCCGAAGAGGCCAAAGAGGACACGACGGATGAGACGTCGGCAGACTGAGCAGAAGTCAAAGTGACCACGGTGGAAGATCCACTAGCGCTGAAAGTCACCAAAGTGGAGGACTCATCAGCAGAAGTGGAGGTGGCCCAAGACAAAGTCTCAGAGGAGGCAGAAGAGCTTGAAGCAGCAACATCAGAGGTCTCGGAAGCAATGGCAGAAGTCTCAGAGCCAACAGCAGAAGAACCAGCAGACTGGGAGGCTGAAGAAGCCGACTCAGAAGCGTATGACTCGGAAGCAGAGGACACCAAAGAAGACACCAAAGATGCAACGTCCGAAGACTCAGCAGAAGTCAAAGTGGCCACAGTGGAGGATCCAGACACAGAGAATGTCACAAATGTGGAGCCAACAGCGACTGTGGTGGTCAAGGAGTAAGTCATGGACTCAGAGGCAGATGTAGATGCAGCAGACTCAGAGGCCGAAGAGACCAACTCGGAAACGACAGACTCAGTTGCGGAAGAAGCCAAAGAGGAAACCACAGAAGAGACATCAGAAGACTCAGCCGAGGTCAGGGTGACCACGGTGGACGAACCGGAAACTTCGAAGGTAACCTCGGTGGAAGAAGCATCCTCAGAGGTGGATGTAGTCCAAGACAAAGAAGAGGCAACTTCAGAGGCAGAGCTAGACGCAGATGCAGAAGAGAAGATGCTCGAAGTCTGAGAGGCAACATCAGAAGAAGCAGACTCGGACGCAGACTCAGACTCAGAAGCCAGGGCGGAAGACCAGGCCTCAGAGGCAGATGAAGCCAAAGAGGACACCAAAGAAGAAATCTCAGCAGACTCAGTGGCAGAAACAACCGTATAGGATGAGCCACCAATGACGAAGGTCAAGTCAGTAGAGAACTGGTGAGCCGATGTAGTTGTGGTCCAAGACAACGAGGACTCAGAGGTAGAGACAACACCAGAGGAGGCCGACTCGGAGGCTGAAGCAATGGAAGAAGCAGCAGACACAGAGAGCGAAGAAGCCAACTCAGAAATGTAGGACTCAGAAGCCGAAGATGCCAAAGAAGAGACGACAGATGTGATATCAGACGACTCAGCAGAAGTCAAGGACACAACAGTCGAAGAACCAGAGACACTGAAAGTCACCAAAGTGGATGAAGCATCAGCAGAAGTCTCAGTATCCCAGGACATAGAGGAGGCAGAGGCCAACTCAGAGGCGGAAGAGGAGGCAGAAGAAGCCAACTCGGAAGCAATTGAGGCAGAGGACGAGGCCAACTCAGAAGCGTAAGACTCAGAGGCAGACGAGGCCAAAGAAGAAACAACCTTAGAAACCTGGGAAGACTCAGCAGACGTCAAAGACACAACGGTGGAAGAGCCGCTCACATCAAAGGTGATGAGAGTGGAGGTGCCTGCAACAGAAGTGGACAAACTCCAAGACAACTCAGAGCTGGCGGACTCGGCCAAAGAAAAGGCGGAAGAGGTACCGGAAGTCTCAGAAGCATAGCCCCAGGACTGAGAAGCAGAAACAGACGACGACTCAGAAGCAGCAGCGGAGGAGGCCATCTCGGATGAGAAGGACTCGGAAGCAGAGGCAGCCAAAGAGGACACTGTCGAAGCAATCTCAGACGACTCAGCAGATGTCAAAGTCAACACAGTCGAGGAACCACTGGCACTGAAGGTCAACAAAGTGGAAGACTCATCAGCAGATGTCTCTGTGGTCCAAGAGAAGGAAGAGGCAGTAGACTGGGAGGCAGACTCAGACAAAGAGGAAGCCAACTCAGAAATGTAAGACTCAGAGGCCTCAGAGACCAAGGAGGACACAACGGAGGACACGTCTGAAGACTCAGCGGATGTCAAGGAAACCACAGTTGAGGAGCCGGACACGGTGAACGACACCAAAGTTGAGGACTCATCAGCAGAGGTCTCAGTAGCCCAGGACAGAGAGGAGCCGGAAGCAATTTCAGATGCCGAAGAGGAAGCAGACGATGCAATCTCGGAAGCAGAAGAGGCTGAGGCCATGGAAGAAGCAGCAGACTCAGAAAGAGATGACGCCAACTCAGAGACGTAGGACTCCGAAGCAGACGAGACCAAAGAGGAGACCACAGACGACACGTCAGAGGACTCAGCGGAAGTCAAAGAGACAACTGTAGAAGAGCCAGAGACGGAGAAGGAAACCACAGTGGAGGATGCATCAGCAGAAGTCTCAGTCATCCAGGTCATAGAGGAGCCGGAAGCAATCTCAGAGGCAGCAGAGGAGGCAGATGAAGCCAACTCGGAAGCAACGGAGGAAGCAGAAGCAGAAGACGACTCAGAGGCCGAAGAAGCCAGAGAAGAGACAAGGGATGAGACATCAGATGGCTGAGCGGAAGTCAACGAGATCACAGTAGAAGATCCACCGGCAGAGAAGGACACAATGGTGGATGCACCGGCGTCAGTGGTGGTCAACTCCCAAGACAACGAAGAGGAGGCAGAAGCAGAGGATGCAACGGCAGACTCGGAGATCGAGGAAGCCAACTCAGACACGTAGGACTCAGAAGCAGAGGACACCAACGAAGACACCACAGACGACACATCAGAGGACTCAGCAGAGGTCAGGGAGACGACTGTAGAAGAGCCAGAGACACTGAATGTCACCAGGGTCGAGGAAACGTCAGCGGAGGTCTCAGTAGCCCAACTCAAAGAAGAGGCAGATGCAACCTCAGATGCAACGGAAGAGACAGAGGACTCGGAGGCAGAAGAGATCAAGCCAGAGACCAAAGACTCGGTAGCAGAGGAAGCCAAAGACGAGACAACCGAGGACAAGTCAGAAGACTCGGCCGAGGTCAAAGTCACAACGGTAGAAGAACCAGAGATGTCAAACGTGAGCTCTGTGGAAGACACATCCTCAGAGGTAGCAGTGGTCCAAGACAAAGAGGAGGCAGCCTCAGAGGCAGAAGCAGAGATGGACTCAGAAGCAACGGAGGAAGCTCCCGTCTCGGAAGCGTACTCAGAGGAGTATGAGCCAGACTGGGAAGCAGACTCGGAAGTCATGACAGAAGACCAGGACTCAGAGGCAGAGACAGCACCGGAGGAGATCGACTCAGAGGCTGACGCAATGGAAGAGGCAGCAGACTCGGAAAGAGACGAAGCCAACTCAGAGATGTAAGACTCAGAGGCGGAGGACACCAACGAGGAAACCACAGAGGAAATATCAGACGACTCAGCAGAAGTCAAAGATACAACCGTGGACGATCCAGAGACGCTGAATGACACCAAAGTAGAGGATGCATCGGCAGAGGTCACAGTAGCCCAAGTCAATGAGGAAGCAGAAGCGTACTCAGAAGCAGAGGAGAAGGCAGAAGAAGCCAACTCGGAAGCAAGAGACGAAGCCGAAGACTCAGAAACAGAAGCGACCAAAGAAGAGACAACCTCGGAGACATCGGATGGCTGAGCGGAAGTTAAAGAGACCACAGTGGATGAGCCACTAGCAGAGAAAGTCACAAGAGTCGAAGCACCGTCGAAAGAAGTGGTCAAGTCCCAAGAGAGAGAAGACACACTTGACTCAGTAGCGACATCAGATGAAGCAACTGCAGAGGAGGACAACTCGGACGCGTAGGACTCAGAGGCAGATGAAGCCAAAGAGGAAACTGCAAACGATAGGTGATGTGGCTGGACAGAGGTGAAGGACAACACTGTGGAGGAACCGCTGGCAGAGAATGTCAACAAAGTGGATGACTCAGCCTCGGAGACTGCAGTGGTCCAGGAGAGAGAGGAGGCAGACTCGGAGGCAACAGACGAGTAGGAACCAGTCTCGGAAGCATAAGCGGAGGAGAAGGAACCGGAGTCAGAAGCGTATCCAGAGGAGTAGGAAGCAGAGGCCAACTCAGAAGACCAAGACTCGGAAGCAGAGACACCCGACTCAGAGGCAGAAGCCAACGAAGAGGCAGCTGACTCAGAGAGAGAAGAAGCCAACTCAGAGATGAAGGACTCAGAAGCGGACGAGACCAAAGAGGAGACCAACGATGACACGTCAGAGGACTCGGCAGAAGTCAAAGAGACAACGGTAGAAGAGCCAGAGACGGAGAAGGAAACCAAAGTCGAGGAAGCATCAGCGGAAGTCTCTGTGGCCCAGGCCATGGAAGAGGACGAAGCGTACTCAGAAGCAGCAGAGGAGGCAGAAGAGGCCAACTCAGAGGCAAGAGAAGAGGCAACCACCGAAGAGTATGACTCAGAAGCAGACGAGGCCAGAGAGGAGACAACCTCGGAAATCTGGGAAGACTCAGCAGAGGTCAAAGACACAACAGTGGAGGACCCACTCATGCTGAAAGTGACAAGAGTGGAGGCACCGTCAGCGGAAGTGGTCAAATCCCAAGACAAAGAAGACTCCGTGGAAGTTGGAGCAGAGAAGACATCAGAAGAGTAAGCAGAAGCAGACTCAGAGGCATAACCAGAAGAGACGGCACAGCTCTCGTCATCAATGACCCAGCAGTAGCCTGGAGCGTTGTTCTCAGACTGGCAACCAACGTTGTACTCGTAGGACTTAGAGTAAGACCAAGAGGAGCACTCAGAGGAGGAAGCTTCAGAGCCTGAACACCACTCAAAGTCAACCTCGAAAGATGGCATACAGAACTCATTTGACGAAGAACCAGAGACACCAGCAACTTCAACGGTAGCAGTCCAAGAACATGGCGAAGAGACCAAGTCAACACCAGAAGAAGAGGAGTACAAGGTCTTCTCAATACCACCGGTAAGCTTCAACGAGGTCAAGGCTGACTTGCTCAAACAGTTGTCAGCAGAGAAGATGATTGTGGCCTCAAAGTTACCGTTGTCGAGCTTGCTGACAGTTGAGACAGCAATATCAGCGTATGGCATGTTCTGCTCGTCGCAGTAGTCAGAGTAAGACTCAGAAGTGCACTCTGGGTATCCAGTAGCCTCACAGACACCAGAAGCGGTGGAGGAGGCAGAAGCAGACTCGGAGGAGTAGGCACCAGAGGAGACAGACTCGTAGGAAGACTCAATAGCAGACGAGTAGGCAGACTCCGAAGAGTAAGTACCAGACTCGGAAGCAGAAGAGATACCAGAGGAGTAAGTACCAGAGGAGACGGACTCAGAGACACCGGAGGAGACACCGGAGGAGTAAGCAGACTCAGAGGAGACAACCGCAGAAGAAACGGCACTGGAGACGATAGAAGAGACCGAACAGTTCTCCTCATCAATCACCCAGCAGTAGCCAGCAGCATTGGACTCAGAGTCACAGCCAACGTTGTACTCGTAAGACTTAGAGTAAGTCCAGGTGGAGCAACCAGAGGCAGAGACCTGCGAATTAGAGCACCAAGTGAAGTCAATCTCAAATGTTGGCATGCAGAACTCGTTGTCAGAGGAACCCTCAACACCGGTAACCTCGACAGTGACCTCCCAAGAACATGGAGAGGAAATAAGGTCAACACCAGAGGAAGCAGAGTACAAGGTCTTGTCGACGTTGCCCGAGATCTTCAACTCAGAGAGGGCAGACTTGGACAAGCAGGAGTCAGCAGAGAACACGATAGTAGCCTCAAACTTACCAGAAGACAGCTTGGAAACCTTAGAGATAGAGATGTCACCGTATGGCATGTTCTGCTCGTCACAGTAATCAGCGTAGTTGTCAGAAGTGCACTCTGGGTAGCCAGTAACCTCACAGACACCGGAAGAGGCAGAAGCCTCCGAGGAGTAGGAAGCAGAGGCAGACGAAACATCAGACTCGGAGGAGTAAATGGATCCTGACTCAGACGAGTAAGCACTAGACTCAGAAGAGTACGAGGCAGACTCAGAGAAGGCACCAGACGAGACGCCAGACTCAGAAGAGTACGACGAATCACCAGAGACAGATGCAGAAGACTCAACAGCAGAAGAGGCAGAGACAGAGCAGTTGTCCTCATCAATGGTCCAGCAGTAACCGGCAGCGTTGGACTCAGAACCACAACCAACGTTGTACTCGTAGGACTTAGAGTAAGACCAAGAAGAGCACTCAGAGGATGTAGTCTCGGAGCCCGAGCACCACACAAAGTCAACCTCGAATGATGGCATACAGAACTCGTTGTCAGAAGAGCCAGAGACACCCTCAACCTCGACAGTTGTGCTCCAGGAACATGGAGAGGAGACCAAGTCAATGTCATCAGAAGCAGAGAACAACGTCTTCTCGACACCTCCAGAGATCTTCAATTCAGAGAGAGCAGACTCGGAGAGACAGTTGTCGGCAGAGAAAACGATGTAGACTTCAAAGTTACCGTTTGCAAGCTGGGACACGGTTGAGACAACAATGTCAGCGTATGGCATGTTCTGTTCATCGCAGTACTCGGCGTAGGACCCAGGTGTACACTCTGGGTAACCAGTAACCTCACACAATGCACTCGACTCAGAAGCAGAAGCAGAGGAGTAAGAGGCAGAGAAAGAAGCAGCACTGGACTCAGAAGCGGACGAAGAGACAGCAGATGAAGCGTACTCCGAAGAATAGACAGCGGACTGGGACTCAGAGGAGAATGCAAGGGAAGAGATTGACTCAGATGAGTAAACACCGGAAGCAGAAGCAGAGAGAGCACAGTTGTCATCGTCGATGATCCAGCAGTAGCCTGGAGCGTTGGACTCAGACTGACAGCCAACGTTGTACTCAGCAGACTTGGTGTAAGACCAGCTGTTGCACTCAGAAGAAGAGGCAGCGGATCCAGAACACCACTCGAACACAACCTGGAACTCTGGCATGCAGAACTCGTTAGAAGCTGAGCCAGCAACACCGGTGACTTCCACGGTAGTAGTCCAGGAGCAAGGAGAGGAGATCAGGTCAACGCCAGAAGAGGATGAGTACAAGGTCTTCTCAACGTTACCGGACAGCTTCAAGGAGTTCAAAGCGGACTTGGACAGACAGTTGTCAGCAGAGAAGACAATCGTGGCCTCAAAGTTACCGTTGTCCAACTTGGTGACAGTGGAGACCGAGATGTCGGCATACGGCATGTTCTGCTCGTCACAGTAGTCGGAGTAGGACTCAGTGGTACATTCAGCGTAGGCGGTAACCTCACAAACACCAGAAGAGACAGAAGCCTCAGAGGAGTAAGTGGAAGAGGCGGACTCAACTGCTGAAGAGGCACCAGAGGAGGCAACGGAGACAGTTGAAGAGACACCATACTGAGAAGCAGACTCAGAAGAAGCAATAGTGGAAGAGCCAACAGAAGAGAACGCAGACTCGACAGAAGAAGAGACAGCGCATGACTCATCATCGTAGATCCAACAGTAGGAAGGAGCATTGGTCTGATCCTTACAGCCAATGTCATAGTCGTAGGAAGAAGCGTAAGTCCAGGACTCACACTCAGACTCGTCCGTGACACCGGCAGAACACCAATCAAACTGGATCTGGAAGTCTGGAGTACAGAACTCATCCTCTGAAGAACCAGCCTCGGCAGCAAACTCGATAGTAGTGGTCCAGTCACATGGAGAAGAGATCAAGGCAACACCCTCGTTGTACGAGTACAACATCTTCTGGACGTTACCAATCACCTTCAACTCAGACAAGGAGGACAAGGACATACAACCATCGGCGGAGAACACCAATGTGGCCTGGAAGTTGCCATTGGACAACTTCTCGACAGTGGAGATAGAGATGTCAGCCTTTGGAATGTTCTTGGTGGATGTCGAGTCGGTGTAGGAGTCAGCGGAGCAGCCGGTGTAGGCAGAGACCTCGCACTCACCGGTAGTAGCCGAAGCCACTGAGGCATAAGAGGAGGAGGCCAACTCTGCAGAAGACTCAACAGAAGACTCAGCAGAAGACACGCCAGAAACGGATGAAGCAACACCGGACTGGGAGGAAGAGGCAACCCCATAAGTGGAGCTGGAAACAGAAGCGTAACCAGCGGCAGAAGAGGAAGCAACACTGTACTCAGAGGTAGAAACCCCAGAAGAGACAGACTCGGAAGAGTGAGTGGAGAACTCAGACTCTGGGGCAGAAGCAGCAGACGAGGAAGCACTGTACTGGGAAGCAAACTCGGAAGAGACACCAGACGATGAAGCAACGGAGGAGTAACTGGACTCAGAGGCAGTAGCGCCAGAAGAGTAGGAGGTCACAGACTCGGAAGAGTAGGCAGGCGAACCAGATGAGACGGCACTGGACTCAGACGCAGACTCAGAAGCGACACCAGACTGAGAAACAATCTGAGAAGCGGATGACTCAGCAGCCTCAGAAGAGACAATAGTGGAAGAACCAACAGAAGAGAATGCAGACTCGGCAGAAGAAGAGACAGCGCAGGACTCATCATCGTAGATCCAACAATAGGAAGGAGCATTGGTCTGATCCTCACACCCAATGTCATAGTCGTAGGAAGAAGCGTAGGTCCAGGACTCACACTCAGACTCGTCAGTGACACCAGCGGAACACCAGTCAAACTGAATCTGGAAGTCTGGAGTACAGAACTCATCTTCAGAAGAACCAGCCTCGGCAGCAAACTCGATAGTAGTGGTCCAGTCACATGGAGAAGAGATCAAAGCGACATCCTCGTTGTAAGAGTACAACATCTTCTGGACATTACCAATCACCTTCAGCTCAGACAAAGAGGACAAGGACATACAACCATCGGCAAAGAACACCAATGCGGCCTGGAAGTTACCGCTGGACAACTTCTTCACAGAGGAGATGGAGATGTCAGCCTTTGGAATGTTCTTGGTGGAAGACGAGTCGGTGTAAGAGTCAGCAGAGCAGCCGGTGTAGGCGGAGACCTCACACTCACCAGTAGTAGCCGAGGCCACGGAAGAATAAGAGGAGGAGGCCAACTCTGCAGAAGACTCAACAGAAGACTCAGCAGAAGACACAAGAGAAACGGACGAAGCAACATCGGACTGGGAGGAAGAGGCAACCTCAGAAGCAGAGCTGGAGACAGAAGAGTAACCAGTAGCAGAAGAGGAAGCAACGCCAGACTCGGAAGAGTAAGCTCCGGAAGAAGAACCGGACTCAGAGGCAGCAACACCGGAAGAGTAGGAGGACACAGACTCGGAAGAGTAGGTGGAGAACTCGGACTCGGAGGTAGAAGTACCAGAAGAGGCAGCACCGGACTGGGAAGCAGACTCAGAGGAGACGCCAGAAGATGGAGCAGCAGAAGAGAACGTGGACTCAACGGAGGAAGAGACGGCACAGTTCTCAGAGTCAATCACCCAACAGTAAGTTGGAGCGTTGGTCTTGTCGTCACAGCCGACATCGTACTCGTAAGAGGTGGAGTAAGACCACTTCTTACACTCAGAGGAAGAAGGCCCGGACTCACAGTCAGAAGAACACCACTCGTACTCAACCTGGAATGTTGGCATGCAGTAGACGTTGTCTGAAGAGCCAGAAACACCCTCAACCTCAACAGTAGCTGTCCAAGAGCATGGGGAAGAGATGACGTCAATGTCCTCAGAGGCGGAGAACAGAGTCTTCTCAACGTTGCCGGTCAACTTGACAGATGACAGGGCAGACTGGGACAAACAGTTCTCAGCAGAGAAGACCACGGTGGCCTCAAACTTACCAGAGTCAAGCTTCTTCACAGTAGTAACGGAGATGTCAGCAGATGGAATGTTCTTCTCATCACAGGTGTCAGTGTAGGAGTCAGAAGAGCACTCGGCGTAGGCGGTGACTTCACAGGCTCCAGAAGTGGCTGTTGTAGCATCAGATGATTCCACAGTGGAAGCAACGTCCACAGTGGTGGTCAGAGCCTCAGAGGAAGAAGCCACCGAACCAGAAGTGGAGGACTCAACCAAAGAGGAGGAAGCCACAGTGGACGATCCAACAGAAGAGTACTCAACCAAAGAGGAGGAGGACACGGCGGTTGAACCAACAGTGGAGGACTCAACAGAAGAGGAGATCTCAACGGAGGAAGAAACAGCGACTGAAGAAGACTCGAAGGAAGAGCCAACAACAGAGGATGGAGCAACCGAAGAGCCTGGAGCAGATGAAGAGACACTGGATGAGACAACACCGGATGAAACACCAGATGGGGCAGAGCTGGAGTACACAACGGAGGAAGACACAACAGAGGAGGAAGAAACGACCTTTGAAGAGGAGGCAGACTTGGAAGCAGTTCTGACGACAGAAGAGGAAGCAGCCTCCAGTGAAGAGACAGTCGACTCAACAGAAGTAGAAGCACAGCTGTCATCGTCGTAGATCCAGCAGTAAGAAGGAGCGTTGGTCTGATCCTGACAGCCAATGTCGTAGTCGTAGGAAGAAGCGTAAGCCCAGTTCTCACACTCAGATTCGTCAGTGACACCAGCAGAACACCAGTCAAACTGAATTTGGAAGTCTGGAGTACAGAACTCATCCTCAGAAGAACCAGCCTCGGCCTCAAACTCGACAGTAGTGGTCCAGTCACATGGAGAAGAGATCAAAGCGACACCCTCGTTGTAAGAGTACAACACCTTCTGGACATTACCAATCACCTTCAACTCAGACAAGGAGGACAAGGACATACAGCCATCGGCGGAGAACACCAATGTGGCCTGGAAGTTACCACTAGACAACTTCTTCACAGTGGAGATAGAGATGTCAGCCTTTGGAATGTTCTTGGTGGAGGTAGAGTCTGTGTAGGAGTCAGCAGAGCAGCCGGTGTAGGCGGAGACCTCACAGCCGGAGGCAGTAGCGACATCAGAAGAGGTGGAAGCAGAGGCGGTTGTAGAAGCGGTAGAGCTCTTCAAAGCAGAGGCAGACGAGGAAGTTGTCTCCGAGAAAGTGGTCGTCGTCTCCGAAGCCGAAGATGTGGTTGGGGCAACATCGGTGCTCTGTGTGAAGGAAGAGGTCACGTGCTCCTGGGTCGAGGATGTGGTGTAGGTGGAAGAAGTGGTCTGTTGCTCTGTCTCGGTGGACGTAGTCTGCTGTTGAACCTGGGAAGTGCTGGTGGTACAAGAAGACGAGGTAGGACCCTGACCGTGACCCTGGGTAGACGTCAACGTCAAGGGAGTGGTAGCACCACGACCGCCCCTGGATGCTGCAGATGTGGAAGTGGTTGTCACCTTGGACGAAGTACTGGTCTGGGTCGTACCAGGAGTGGTTGGAGTGCACTGGTAGTAGTAGTCATTTTGAGAGACACAGGAACAGCCATCAGCACAGTTTGTAGCACCAGTGTAGTTGATGCCTCCACACTGAGCGTAACAAGACACAACTTCAGTGTTGGTAGTGGTAGCAGCCTTAGAGGTAGAAGTAGTAGTCACCTTGGAAGAGGTGGTAGTCTGGCTAGTCTGCTGCTGGGTGGTCACCGGCTTCGTGGACGTAGCGGAGGTGGAAGTCTTGGAAGTGGAAGTCTTGGAAGTAGAAGCCTTGGTCGTAGTAACGGCACCAGCAGTGGTTGGAGTACACTGGTAGTAGTAGTCGTTCTGCGAGACACAGGAACAACCCTCGGCACAAGCTGTGGCGCCCGTGTACCCATTTCCACCACACTGAGCGTAGCATGCAGCAGTGTCGGTGTTGGTACCGGTGGACGTAGTGGTGGCACTGTTCTGGGCCTTCTGTGTGGTCGAAGTCGTAGTCTGTTGCGTAGACGACGTCTTGGTCGATGATGTAGACGAAGACTTCTTGGTCGATGATGTAGACGAGGACTTCTTGGTCGATGATGAGGATGAAGAAGTCTCTGTGGTGTCAGAACCACCAGAACACTCTTCAGGCCAGTAGTACGATGGGGAGTCGGTCTGTGAGTTACCGTTGTTGTCGTAGTTGTCACAGCCGGTGATGTAGTCGTAGGAAGTAGCGTAGGTCCAGGAGTTACACTCGGTCTCGTCGGTAACACCGGCGGAACACCAGTCGTACTGGATCTGGAACACAGGCATGGTGGCATAACCATCCTCAGCGTCGATGGAGACGGTGACGGTGGTGGACCAGTTGTCAGGGTCGTCGATGAGGGCAACATCCTCGTTGTACGAGTAGAGCACCTTCTGGACGTTGCCGATGATCTTCATCTCAGACAGGGAAGCGATGGACATGGTGGACTCATCACAGGCGAAGCTGATGGTCACCTCGTACTCGGTACCGGAGACCCAGGTGACTGCGGAGATGGAGATGTCAGCCGCTGGGAAGTTGGTGTTGGAGGAGTGGTACTTGAAGTTCAAGTCACTGCAGTCCGTGGTGATGGAGTCGGTGGAGCACACGGCAGAGGCAGAAGCAGAGCCCGCCAGCAAACTGCCAGCGAGCAGAAGCAATCCCTTAGCAGAGAATCTCATTGTGTGTGGACGACGAGATTAGCCTGTGTGGTGTGTGCGACGTGCTGTGATGTGATGGGAAGGGAGGGAGAAAAGAAGAGGGAAACAAGAGCTGTATGTGACGCTCAGCTTGAAACCGGGAGACCCTGGCACTTATATTGAAACGACGTGCACTGGCTTGCAAGCGGTGGGAAATGGGGGACCAGGTTCAGTCCGTGGGTCCGTCCTGCACAGGAAGGAACGTTTTGTGCGGGAGAAAGATGCAATTGCGTATGCGAGGAGATGGGTCTCTCTGGACACATCTTGCGTGTGGAAGCCTGCACAGGGCCAGCGGCCAAAGCTTTTAACGGGTGGGGCCCGACATACTACACAGGCGCCCGTTTTCACACCAATCCCGCGAAGGCCGCGGGCCCGCACCAGATCTTCCAGAAGCAGATTTCAAGAGCTTCTCTCGCATGCTTCTGCAGCACAGGGTAGGAAATGGGTAAGAAATCGACGCATTGTTCGGCGAAGTTGCGCAAGCCCGCACAGGCTCAGAAGTTGTTGGATGAATTTCTTTTTCGTGGATTTCGGACTCTGGGAGATCTGAAATCGATTGAGAGGATTCCATTATCGGCTCCATAGCGAGCTCCTTTCCTAAAGCAAGCGTGAGAGCGTCCTCTTGAATTATGGAGAGCCAATGGTGACGTGTGTTCGCAAACGTCGATGTTTCAGATCGCGGCTGGGAGGGGCCTAGAAGTGGTCCATCCCCGGGAGACAACTGCCGTGGCCAGACCTTCGGGCCTTCGCAGGTTTTTGATCCTCCAAAAGGACACAGGTCTATGATCATTCGACGAGCTTGCAAAAAGTCTCGTCTGGAGATTCATCCGTACAGTTGATGACTAGAAGACTGGAAGGATCCGGTACATCGCATTGCCTAGTTATTCGGTAAAGGCAGCGCCCGAACGAGGTTGGAAGACTTCCCCAGACCTTCCTCATGTGGGTAGAACGTTGTCTAATTATGAACCGCCGCACAACGAGATCGATCTCCAGCGTCACAACGTTGTGGTCACTCATGTCGAAAACTGGGCGTGACTGGAATGATATCCCGGGAAACACGCAGGTCTTGGTAGGCATCCACTCGTGAACAGGGCATGGAAGGGGCTTCTTTCCATTCCAGAAGGGCTCAGTGGTGAACCACTTCTAGGGAGGAGGGGCTACAGTTAGATCTCTGAAGCGTCGAGGTGAGCTGTTTCCAGAGCTCATCGTGAACGTTAATAAAATAATAAGTTCTTCAGCCACCACGTAAGTTCCCGGGCAGAATACGAACAGTGTCTGGGATTCAAGATCTGGAATGGAATTCTGTTTGAGGCGAGCGGGCAGCGAGTGCGCTATCTCTGAGACACCGGGGTAGCCCCCGGTACCCTGTTTTGTCCTGTGAAGGTAACACCCCACTTCCCGGACGTTCGCTCGCACTTTGTCAAGGACTAAACTCAAGCTTGGATCTCGCGCAGAACCCTCGGGGGCGCATCATTATCAGATGGTGCCAGCCACCCCAGTAGGGAACATTGGGGACGTATGTCTTCGATACTAGGTACTATCATCGTGTGCCTCTCCTTGAAATCCGCAGAAGCTTGGGTCTGGCGCGTGACACAAGGGAGAGAAATTTCTTTTTCGTCCGCAGCCGGTGCAGCATCCCAAACTTCCAACAGTCCAAAAGAGAAAAGCCTGGATAGGTTGTGACCGGGCGTTGGCTAGCCATGTGGACCCATCCAGTACAATCACGGTTCGATCGGGTCGTGTCGCTCTGGAATGCTACGCTGTCCCCCAGGGTATTATCCACACGCCTCACCTCTCCCATAGTACCCAGACCTGGTCCGTCTAAAGTGCCGATCGAGTATCTACTGGCGAGCCGGGCCGCGTCGAGGTGCATGAATTTTGGTGAACTCGCTCGTAATTTGTGTATGCGCGATATGCAACCCCATGTCCATCTCTCGGTGGGTTTGGCTTGATCTGAGAAGTTACTGGGGGCCACGCCCCTAGAACTGAGCAGTTTTCAGAACCGGGGGCGTTGTCACTATGGAGCGTCTCCTGTGTGTGGTGGGCCAGCGCCTTGGTGTTGGGCTTTGAATACGTGACCTGTGATCTCTCATATCCTGGCGGTGCTCGAGAGGCTGGAGGGGTTCAGTGCATGGCTCCCCGACTAGCGGATCCCCCTAAAAATTCCAGATCTCAACGGCCGACGCAATTCGCTTAAATTCAACCCACGTCCGACAAATTTTTGTACGACCAGAACAAAGCTTCTGTACACCATCTCCCCTGTCGATCCTTCTCTCCGCATCTCCTGCATTCTATTTCCGCCTCTTTGAGAAAGAATGGAGAGAGAAAAAAAAGTTCTACATGTTTCCACGCCCGTGCAGAGAGGATGTACGTCTTTGGACGTTTTCACAATCCTCAAAATAGATCACACGCTTGCGGTAGTCCACTGGTATAGAGCAAGGGGCTGCGGTGGAATCTTTTCTTTTGAGAGTCCGGTGCATCGAGGGCTAAAATGTCGGCGTACACACTGCACTCTCGAAACTACGTAAGCCGCTAAGATCAAGCTTGGAACATTTGAGGTGAAGGGCAGACGGTTGAAGTCTAAGAATCTGTGGCTACCCCTTGGCGATGAACAGAGAGTACACTTCTCCGATGTATGTCTCACCACCTCCAGGTTCTCCAGCTGGCCCGTGTGTAGTTGTACCTTGGCGAGATCCGAGCAGACGCACCGATGCATCCCGCCGATGGGGAGTCGTAGAAGCGGGAGATCAGGGTCAAAATGGCCTGTTTTGTCACCTTTCTCTAGTAGTTAGGCCAATGGTTTGAACTTGTGTATCATGGATGCTCGACCAAAGACCCGAGCCTCTTATTAAAGCCTCTGTTATGGAGTGGTCTATACTATGTCTCCTCCGTCTCCGTCGGAACAAAATCCACTTGGAACGCATCGCACACTTTTCTCTGCATAACGAAGAAGTTTTGCTGCTTTTTTTTTCTCTTCACTACGTAGACGTACCTGGAATGGAATCTACATCTCTCTCACCGGCACTGGGTGGCTACCCACAGTATGTCCGTGTACATGCTGGAGAGAATGGGTGCCTGAGTTTCACTCATGAGGCTACACTGGTGGGGGGTAGTATCTCTTGATGTTCTACTTCTGTTCGATGAACGTGCAGGCGTGGAGGTATCTGGGTCCACTGGCCATGGTAACCAGCTTAATTAGTCGGCTTCGATGTTTTAGGTCAGCCATTGTGTTTTTAGTACACCGTGCGAGGCGTATCGAGTACCTTTTTACTTGGGGACCCAAAGTACGCAGTTTCAGCCGGGGAAGCAGTATAATGGCGTCCGGTGAATGGACTACTGTCGATCAATCTCATCTGTGGGTCTCGGATGGGTGCACAATCTGGGTCCTGGAACATCCCTAGCAAGGAAGGTCTTCACACACAGATCTCCATCTCCTTCCCAGACTATAAAATTTCATTGCCGATGAGGTACCCCGGTGACCTCACCGTCGGAGTTGTGACCGGTCTTACGCGAAAATTACCGCATCCGTCTAAACTACGGGAGCTGAGCGGAGAGCGGAAGCCTCGGGAGTTCGGGCGTCGTCCGCGTGCTTGCAAAATTCTTTGCGCTTCTCCACTCTTCTGGCCTTCCCCCGCACACACGAGAAGGTATAAAGCACGCAAGCTGTCTTTGGCTATTGTTCTCCACACCCTGTTTCACCAAAAAGCTTTTCGCTGTTGCCCATTACCTCCCCTTAGTCCATCTAAATCAACGTCAACAATCGCATCAACAACGAAACAGCAAAGATGAAGGACATCCTCAACCTCGAGAAGCAGATGGTGTTCTACCGCTCGTACCACTACGACACGATCAACGTGCTCATCCACTGTGTGTTTGTGCCAACGATCCTGTACTCGTCCATCGGCATCCTCACCGCGGTGCAGTTCTCCCCTGAGAACCCATACTTCAACCTCGCCACACTACTCGCCGTGGGGTACCTCGTGTTCTACCTCATGCTTGACCTCAAGGCCGGCTTCATTGCCACTCCTATCATGTACATGTTTGTGAAGACCAATGTTGACGGATACCTCTTTGTGGAGGGGTGGACGAAGTACATGGCTGGTGTGTTTGTCGCTGCCTGGATTGTCCAGTTCATCGGACACGGGTTCTTTGAGAAGAGGGCACCAGCGTTGCTCGACAACTTGGTGCAGGCTCTTGTGCTTGCTCCGTACTTTGTCCTGTTTGAAGGTATGTTCCTCATCGGGTGGAGACGTGATTTGAAAGAGCGCATTGACGCCCAGGCTTACGAGAACATCCAGGCGTGGAAGATGAAGAGAGAGACGTGAGAGAGACAATGTGTATGAAGATACGAGACCTACGATCGCCCCAAACATAATCAATGGCACCCGTAGCCTCGCATACAAGGCTCTCCCTCGCCCTTTGGTGGACAAGCCTCGGCCAACGGCCAAAGAACGGGCCGGCCAACGGCCAACGGCGCTCGCTTTCCGTTTCCGGTTGCGGCCAAAGTGCGCGGCGGAAGGGGGTCTTCTCTGGGTTACTCATCGAATAATATTCGATCTGGGCGGCTGATTTGGCTGTCTTCACAGACACCCAGCTCCCATTCACAGCCGCCACAGACAGACCGATGCTCACAGACCTCACCGCCAGGCTGCCGGACCTGCTCCTGCTGGCGCTGTCCAAGAAGGTGACGCTGCCGCTACTGCTCGTCGTTATCTACAAGACTTTCACCGGGGAGACGAAGAAGCTTGTCAAAGAGGAGGACGAAGATGATACAACACAGAAGAGCAAGAAGACCGTCGCACAGCCAAATGTGTCTCCCCTCCCGCAGATCCAGCCAGAGGACCCCAATTTCGACTGGAGCAAGGCCGAACCCGTCAAGTACCGCCCTTTCAAGAAGGGTGAATACAAGCTGGTGATGGGCATCCACAACATCGCACCAGACGAGTGGTTCTTCGTCGAGAACACGTACAAGGAGTACACGGACCTCAAGTGGTCGTACATCTGCAACCCAGAGCTGTTTGACCACACGGTGTTCATGACTGAAGATTGCATCCCGGCCACCATCGAGTTCTACGAGCGTGCCACGCAGTTCATGCTCCAGCGCTACCCTATGTGTTTCGAAGTCCGTGGAGACCAGATCTACAACAAGATCCGTGATGACTACATCCCATTGGACCCACACTCCGTGGAGGACAAGAAGCAACTCCACGTCTATCTCTCCCGCTTCCTCGAGGAGGACTACATCATCCTGTTCCCAGATCCAGAGCACTACAACACAGACGAATACGTGTTCAAAGGTGGAATCTTCGCCTTTGCAGCAGGGTTTGACCCGGCTGTCCGCTTCCAAACGCCATTGACCACGATCCATGGCCCCGTGCCGGAGTATCGTACCAAGTTGAGACCACAGATGAACAAGTTCTTCGACAAGCTCAAGCCGGGGACATGGGTCAGACGGAACAACTGGTCCGTGCAGACGCATAACAAGGTGTTTGTGATGGATGAGAACAAGGGCAAAGAGGACGAGGAGATTGGTGCGTTGGACCCTGAGAAGTTGGATTTCAAGAAAGAGGTGTATTTCCGCTCCGAGCGCCAGATCCTCACCAAGCTCCCAAAGACCGGTGCCATCATCTTCTCCATAAGAACGTACCTCACCCCTATGTGGCAGATCAGAGAGGAAGGACTGGGAGATGAGCTTGTTGGTGGTGTCGAGGGTATGCAGGATACCATTGGGCAGTACAAGCGCAAACCGGAGTGGGGGGACGCGGTGTGTGCGTTCTTGAAGGGTGAGACGGACGGGTGCGATAAGCCGGAGATCAAGGGGCTTGTCTAGACTATACACGTATTTATATGGCGGAAGAAGTAGAACTGCGGTTGCCGTGGGCTTGCCTTGTTTGTTTACATTTCGCGCGCCCGGCCAAAAGATGCAAAAGCTGTGCAAAAAACGCGTTGTTCTCCCAGTGTTTCATCTTTCCAGAACAACAAAGCCAAGCGACAATGACCGAGTCCCGCATGGAGCTGCTCAACTGGCTCAACGCCACGCTCGACCTCAACTACACCAAGGTCGAGCAGCTGGGCACGGGCGCCGCGTACTGCCAGATCATGGACTCCATCTTCCTCGACGTGGCCATGCACAAGGTCAAGTTCGACGCCACCAAAGAGTACGAGTCCATCAACAACTACAAGGTTTTGCAAGCCTGTTTTGTCAAGCACAAGATCAACAAGACGATACCCGTTGAGCGTCTCGTCAAGTGCAAGTTCCAGGACAACCTCGAGTTCTTCCAATGGATCAGAAAGTTTTGGAAAGAGAACAAAGACGAGGCAGACTACGATCCAAACGCCAGAAGAAAGTTCGTGCCTCCTACTCCCTCAGGTCCTGGCTCTTCCACAGGATCAGCACCAGTTAGAGCCAGACCGGGCACAGTGAAGCCATTAGCTTCATCCACCACCCCTGGTGCCCGTCGCTCAACTTCATCGTCATCAAGCACATCCACCAACACAAGCACCAACAACGGACTCCCACGCTCCAGAACCACGAGTGGCACCGGTCCCGCCTCGCGTGCCGGATCCCGCGTCACATCGATGAACAACTCCCTGAACAGAGAACTCGAACAGGAACTCCTTCAGACGAGAGATGCCCTGACACAGGCGGACACCGAACTCGAGGAGTACCGCACCGCAGTCGAGGCATTGGAGACTGAGAGAAACTTCTACTTCAACAAGCTGAGGGAGATTGAGATCCTCACGGAGACCACTAGTGATCTGATCAAGGGACCACCACAGGATGGAGAGGAACACCCCTCTTTGAAGGATATTTTGATCAAGATCCAGGAGGTGTTGTACTCTACTGAAGAAGGGTTCCAGGTCCCGGATGAGAACATCGAGGAGAATGGCGTCGTTGTCCCGGAGATTGATATGGAGGAGGAGACCTTCTAATGTGTGTGCTTTGTTTCTTTTCTTTCTTCTTCTGCAGATATATTACCAAAATGACATGTGCTTAGCCCTTTGATTGAGCATGGGAGTGGCTAGTGTCTACACCTGAAACCTGTGTCCGTGGGCCATAGTGTGTCACTCTCTTGTAATGTAGCTAAGCTCATAGTAGTGTATGACCCCACACTGCAAACATCCGGGTAACCCCCATTTCGCGCGCGCGCCTTGTGCCGCCCGGCCTTTGCCCCTCAAAGCTTCCGAAAAAGAGGGCGCCACCGGGTTCTACACTGAGAAAGGCCATCGAAAAGACCCTTCAAAACAGAGAATATGAACCGCCTGACGACGAGGATACCGCGTCTGTTAGCGGGCGGGTCTTCTACGCGGATGGCAGCGCTCCCGCGGATGTCGCCACGCGGCGCCCTGTGGAGCACACAACGAGCATCAGCAGCAGCACCGGTGCCACTGGTGGTGCATCGTGGGTTCCACCATTCGAGATCCACACAGCAGTCCCAGAAGGATGACAAGGACAAGAAGAACAAGAAGAAGGACGATGGAGACAAGAAGGACATGTCTCCCTCTGAGTACTTCAAGTCGCAGGAGTTTTTGAGATCGCTATACATGACTGTCGGGTTCACGCTGCTCTTCTACCTCATCACCCCGGGGGACAAGGGTTCAGGATCAGATGTGCTCACGTTCCAGGAGTTCAAGACGAAGTATCTCGAGAAGGGCCTCGTGCAGCGGATGGTGGTTGTGAACAAGTATCTCGTTGAGGCTGAGCTGCGTTCCGAGGCTTCAGTGCCCGGAGCAAGTCCTGGCGTGTTTGGTGGGAGATTGCCAGTTGTGGCGTTCACCATTGGTTCTGTGGATGTGTTCGAGGAGCAGTTGGACGAGGTACAGGACAAGCTCAACATCCCGGCACAGGAGCGTATCCCAGTGACTTATGCGGAGAGATCCTCGATGTTTGCCCTGCTTGCGCCATTCCTGCCCACGGTGATCCTCTTGGGAGGTTTGTTCTACTTGACCAAGCGCATGCAAGGAGGCGGTGCCGGTGGTGGCATGGGCGGTGGTGGCGGGATGGGCAACATCTTCAGCGTCGGCAAGTCCAAGGCGAAGCTGTTCAACCAGGAGACGGACATCAAGGTGAAGTTTGCCGACGTTGCCGGCTGTGACGAGGCCAAGGAGGAGATTATGGAGTTTGTCGAGTTCTTGAAGAACCCGCAGAAGTACGAGAAGCTCGGTGCCAAGATCCCTCGTGGTGCCATCTTGTCGGGGCCTCCAGGTACGGGTAAGACTCTGCTCGCTAAGGCCACTGCCGGTGAGGCTGGTGTGCCGTTCCTCTCTGTGTCTGGTTCCGAGTTTGTGGAGATGTTTGTCGGTGTTGGTGCCTCGCGTGTGCGTGACTTGTTCACCACGGCACGCAAGATGGCGCCAGCGATCATCTTTGTCGATGAGATTGATGCCATTGGTAAAGAGAGAGGTAAAGGTGGGATGTCTGGTGGTAACGACGAGCGTGAGGCCACTTTGAACCAGCTGCTCGTGGAGATGGATGGGTTTGAAAGTTCCGATCACATTGTCGTGCTTGCTGGTACCAACAGACCTGATGTTTTGGACCCGGCACTGATGAGACCTGGTCGTTTTGATAGACATGTCTCCATTGACAGACCGGACATTGAGGGAAGAAAGGCCATTTACAGAGTTCATCTGCACAAGCTCAAGCTCAAGATCAACGAACATGGGATGGTTGTGGAGAAGAATGACGATCTCTCTGGTCGTCTTGCCGCTCTCACCCCTGGGTTCTCCGGTGCAGACATTGCCAACGCATGTAACGAGGCTGCCCTTATCGCTGCAAGACTCGGTGACGACTTTGTTGAGTTGAAACACTTTGAACAGGCTATTGAACGTGTGATTGCCGGATTGGAGAAGAAGTCCCGCGTGCTGTCACCGGAGGAGAAGAAAGTTGTCGCATACCACGAGGCTGGACACGCCATTTGTGGCTGGTACTTGCGTTGGGCCGATCCGTTGCTCAAGGTGTCCATCATCCCAAGAGGCCAGGGCGCATTGGGTTATGCGCAGTACTTGCCTCCAGACCAGTACTTGCTCTCCACAGACCAGTTCATGGACCGCATGACGATGGCACTCGGTGGTCGTGTCTCTGAGGAGTTGCACTTCTCGTCCGTGACTTCGGGTGCTCATGACGATTTCAAGAAGGTGACGTCGATCGCTGAGTCGATGGTGACTAAGCTCGGGATGTCTCCTAAGATTGGGTATGTCTCGTTTGACAGTGATGGGTCTGGTGGGTTCCAAGTGCAGAAGCCATTCAGTGAACGCACGGCACGCACGATTGACACCGAGGTGAAGAGAATTGTCGAGGAGTGTTACCAGCGTTGTAAAGATCTGTTGGTGGAGAAGGAGGCGGATGTGGAGAAAGTGGCACAGTTGTTGCTGAAGAAGGAGGTGCTCACCCGTGACGACATGATTGAGCTCCTGGGTCCAAGAGCATGGAGAGAGAATGAGGACTTTGAGAAGTACCTCGGTGGTGGAAAGAGTGCTCCGCCTCCACCTCCAACGGAGGCACCACCGGCTCCAATCTAAACATTATTATCCTGTACATACACATCTTTTTGTTTATTGAAACTAAACGGCATTCGTGCTGGCATTGGCGATCTCAGCCTCTGCATCCTGGAACGTGAAGCACCACATGTATCTGATAACTTTCAGAAGGACAATGATGGCCCAGAAGATGAGTGCAGTGAAACCAACTTTGCAAATAATCTTGAGAATGATAACAACAGTGGCTAAAAGTGCAGATTGCGATGGTGACGGTGTAAGTGACATCTTCCAGAGCTCGCTCGCTATGATCAGCATGACGCCACACGGAGCCAGTATCACAGCGGTCAGCATCAGCTTGGAACAGATCTCCCTCTTGGACATCTCGTTGATCTTTGTGCCCAGGGGCCCGTTGCCCACTGGCGGAGTCGGCCCGGTCCACACGCTGTTCCAGAGATTCGTAGCGGCTGTGGTGCTGCTGTCGTTGATAAGTTGGTAGGGAGCCATGGTTGGTTGTGTCGCTGATGTCCTTGTTGTCATTCAATGTCAAGCAGGGAATAAAGATTCCGTTGTTTTGGGGCCTGGATGACACCCGATCCCGGACGCACGCAGGCCAGCCACGCCGGTCCTGCGCCGTGATTGGTCAGAGCTGGTCAAGTCAATGGTACTGGTCTAATTGAGGTGGTGGACCTTTGAGAGCTATGCCATTAGTTAGGTTAACCTGACCAAAGGCTCTGTCTGTTCAGTCATGGAGTATCTGAAGCGCTGGGGTCTGGGGATCCCCCGGCTTGGCACGCGGCCAAACAGCCGTAAATGCGGGGCTGTCTTCAGATCAGCGTGGACAGCTCACTAACTACCAGTATCGCTTACGACTATTACTATGACTGACGACTTCTTATTAGTGTATAGCAACCTCTCTAGTTCTATCTTTTTTTTTTCTAGCCCAAAAACTCCCTGTAGTCATCCAACTTCTCCTGTCTGACGCCGAGCGCCTCCTCTCTGAGATCCATCCACGTAACCTTCTCAAACTGTGCCTCCTGCTTAGTCTTATCGTAGATCTCACCTGTGGCATCCTCGGCGATGATGAGCGAGACAGCGTCGTATCCTCCAGCGCCGGGGACAACACCGGCAATGACACCAGGCAGCTCCTGACACGCGTCGAGAAGTGTCGTCTGCTGTGGAGGTTCGATCTCTGCTCCTGAACGAGTGGTGATGATGCGCAAGTTATGGCGGATGGTGGAGACTGCCCCAATGAGCTGTTGGAAGAGCGTCAGCGCCGAGTCTGTGGATGCGAGGATCGTGGAGGACGTGTTGTGTCTGATGAACGAGAGTGCTGTGTCGTATGTCTTTGGATCCCGTGTGGCCAGCTCGTTCAATTGGGCAAGACAGTCGACCAAAGTGTTGTTGGCCCGATCCAGCTCGGCATACACCTGTTCAGACTCCGGGTCCTCCTTCCTCCATGCCAGAACCTTGCTCACGAGCTTGGGCGTGTTGGACCCGCCCTTGACATCTCCCATCAGCAGCTTCACACCGCGTGGCAGTGCGACTCTCTCATGCTTGAACTCCCAGTCGCTATTGGCCAACGTCACAATCTGCTCGTGGTACTCCCCCGAAGAGCACTCGTAGTTCAGATCGTTGATCAACTTAGGGTCAAACCGGCGATACACGATCGACCCAAACACCGCAGCAGCAACGTCAAACCCGGAACCGACTTTTCCCTGGGCCTGGCAGTGTGCTATCTGTGCCAAGTTGTGCACGATCTTGAGGTGTGCGTCGTTGTCAATGTCGAGATCAGGTTTGTAAAACGAGAGGAGCGCCGTGGTGAGCACAGTGACGAGCCCCGCGGAGGACCCCAGTCCGGTCTTGGCCACATCGGTGATCTTCTGCTTGTGATAGTGGAACGATTTGTTCGACGAGGTTTTGAGCGTGGACTGGTCCTGTGAATGGTATCCCGAGTCGGAGAAAACGGTGATGGTGACGTTGTAGTGCTCTGCTGGATCGATGTACGCCAACACAGTGGCCACTGCGGCTGCGGCAAACGGATTGACTCTGCCGCGAGTCTCTGTGACTGTGGATCCATCACTGGTGTACACCCACTCGCCCTCTGCGAACTGTGGGCTCTTGACGGTAACGAGTGTGGTGTTGGACGACGATGCCTCGCCATCGACAACGGCATGCATCCGCGCACTGAGCGCCACGGCGTACGAATTGAACTGCTTGTCCAGGACGAGGTACCCACCAGCCACGAGGGCCTTTCCAGGAGCGGAGAACACGCGTGGGGCCATTGATGTGGTGTAATAACGGAAAAGAGAGAGAAAGGGGAAAGCGTCGTTTGGCGGTCGTTCATGTTGTACGAGTGTTGTGTTCGCGAAAATTACCCGATCTGGTCAGCGTGAAGATGTCTTGTCCGTGTTTTACACATGTGGCACACCACTGCCTCCACAGTCCCTCTTCTCAGACAGATCACCAGTCAAGAGCCCACTCACGTGCCCGGCACATGAGACACTCGCAGCGCCCAGGGACGTGTCCCGAGGTCCGCCCAGCCAGCTCAGGGAAGTCCACCTCCCTCTTCTGCTCGTTGAGTGGGTAGATCACACGAGTTGTACGTGTCTCCTCGTTGTAACATTTTCTTCCATTATCCATCTGCTGGTCTGCTTTGAGGCATGACTTGTGGTCCGTAATGGGGGACTTGAAAGTGGTGTACACCCTGCTCATGAGTCCTCTGCTGTGTTTGTCTCTCAGGGCATAGGCAATGTCTGTGAAGAAGAGCAGTGGTAGCAGTGTGGCGATGTAGTGTGTGAGTCTCATGGGTCTTATTAGTGGTATAACAGATATTCAAGTGGATGGTCGAAAGTGTGAAGTCTGTGTGAATGTGTCACACTCCCCTCTCCGATAATACGGTGGGGTAAACCCTCTCAGATCTCCGCCCTACAAAACCCCTCAGAAATACACATCATTAGCATTAAACATAGCACAAAGAGCACCTTCAAGCCACCTCAGGATAGCTTCTAAGATCAAGCGTGAGCGTCTGGGACGAATTCTGCTCCTGCTCTCTGTAGATCCCAACCAAAGCATCCGACTTCTCGAACAACGCGTTCTTCAACGAGATCACAATAAACTGGAACTCAGGACCAGCGTGCTTAGTGATGTACCGGGCGATCTGGTTCACGTTGTTTCTGTCCAAAGCGGCATCCACCTCATCCAACACGAAGAACGGAGATGGATGGAACGAATGGATGGCAAACAACAACGCCAATGCGGCAATCGTCTTCTCTCCACCACTGAGCAACTCCATGTCCTTGAATCTCTTGTTCGGTGGCATGGCGTGATATCTCACACCGGCGAGGTATGGCTCGTCTTCATCCTCCAACGTCAAGTAAGCGGACCCACCGAGCAACTGCGTAGACTGGTCCTTCTTGGTCAACTCTTTGTAGATTGGATCGATCTTCTCAGAAATGTGACTGAATGCAGTCATGAAGAGATCGTACCGCTTGTTCTTGACACTTTGGAACTTCTTCACGGTCTTCAACTCCTCGGCTCGGTGTGCGCTCAGCTCTTCTTCGACTTGGTGCAGCTTCTCCTTCACCTCCACCAGTCTCTCGGTGGCCTTCACGTTCGGGGTCAGCTGCTCCAATCTCTTGTTCAGCTCCTCGATTTTCTCCTCGAGATCCTCACCACTGGACTGTGAGCGCTTGTACTCAGCTGGCAACTCGGAGTAGTCAACCTCAACCTCCTCAGAGACATCAATAGGGAACTCCTGGTTCGTAGGGAGCTTCACATTGGTGATGTTGCAGTCGGTGAAGATGGCGATTCTCTCAGAGTTGTACTTCTCCACATCCTCCAGTCTGATATCCACCTCCTTCTTCAAACTCTCAGACTTGGCCAGGGCATCACCAAGACGATCCTCCGCGTCTCTGATCTGTGTCACCTTGGCGGCATTGGCCTTCTCAAACTTGACCAGATCCTCCTTGGTGATCTCCAACTCAGACTGCATCAGATCAATCTCGGACTCGATCTTCTCCTTGGCCTTCAACTGCTCATCCAGGATCTTCACCTGCTTTACAAGCTCTTTGGAGACGTTGTCTCTTCTCTCCACGGTCTCACTGTGACGACCCTGTTCAAACTCCAGCTTACTCTTCAGCTTAGCAAGCTCCTTCTCGTACTGACGCAGCTCTCTGGACTGCTCACGCATCTGTGAACCGTGCGAGTCCTCGTACTCCTTGATGGACTTGAAGTTGAGTCTCTGACAGAACTCACGGAAGATCGAACGTTGCAATTTCTGAATCACCTCCTCTTGCTTCAAAATCTGGGAATCCAACTCCTTCAACTTCTTCTCATGCACACTCTTCTGCTTCTGTGTCTCAGAGTCATCGGAGAAGTACTTCATCTGTGCATCGACATCCATGAGCGATCTCTCCACTTCAACCCTCTTTCTTCTCAACTGCTCAACTTCGAGTTGCAACGAATCCGCCTCAGCCTGCTGATGCTGCAAATACACCGCATCTGGCTTGTTCTGCTCCAAAGCATCCAACTGATAATGCAACTGTGCAACCTTATCATTCAACCTCTGTGCCTCACCTTTACTCCATCTCGTCTCCTGATGGGACGAGTACCCCGAAGTCATAGTGTTACTCTTCGAGATCAAGGACCCATCCAACGCGACAACTTTCACATTGACACGCTTGTTCCATCTGATATCCTTTGCCACATGGATATCGTCACACACCATCGAGTCCCCGCACGCGTACTGCACCGCACGCTCCAAGTATGGCTCGTACTCCACAACGTCGATCGTTGGTCTTGCACCGGAACCCAGGTGACGCAATCTGCTGTCCACCGGTGAGGCCTCGATCGTGTCCAATGGGATGAAGGATGCCGTGCCGAGACAGTTGCTCTTCAAGTACTGGATGCATTCCTCGGCAACGGCGAAGCTGTCCACCACGACGGCGTCGAGGTGTTTGCCCAAGATGGCATTCAGGGCAATGGCGTAGTGTGGCTCGCTTGGTTGGACGAGGTCGAGGAGGAGTCCGTGTACGCCTGGGAATCCACGCTTCAAAGTGGAGACGCTCTGTCTGAGCATGCGTTCTCTGTTTGTCTCTCTTTCGTTGGCGTTCAGATCGTCCAGAGTTGTGAGCACCTCTTTGAGCTTGGACTGGAGAGTGAATCTCTGGGTCATGTATGTCTCGTTCTGGAGGTGGAGTTGCTTGATGTGTGTCTTCTTAGCGGTGAGCTGTTCGTTCAAGTCGTTGAGGTCCTTGGAGACAGCGGTGAGCTCGGTAGAGAGCTGTTGTTGTTGTTCTTTCAATTCGTCCAACTTGTCACTCGTCACAGACTTCTGCTTGTCCAAGTTGGCCAAGACGGTCTCAATCTCTCTCTTCTGGTTGAGCAACAAAGAGAGCTTTTCATCTTCCTGTGCACCACCTTGAGACAAGAACTCCTGCTTGAGTCTCTGGTACTCCTCGTGGTCCTCTGGAGAAATGTCACCAATATCCTTCGTGAGTTCAGCAGTGGCAGCCTTCTGAGCCTTCTTCACGGTCTTGATGTTTCTCTCAATCTTCTCGAGATCCTGCTCCTGTGACTCGATATCCAGGGACAACTGTGCCTTGTTCTTCTTGAGCTGATCAATCTTCTTCTCCACGGTGCTGATGCGTTGGTCCACAGGGACAATCTCGAGTTTCTTGATCTTGATCTCCGAAGTCTTGGTATCGATCAGCTTCTGCGACTTGGTAAGCTTCAAGTTCTCCTTGGCGTACTGCTGCTTGATCTCCTTCACGTTGGCTTCCTCTCTGGAAATCTGTGCCTTAAGCGACTTGATCTTGGACTTGGTGTCCTTGATGGACCCGAGGAGCGAGTCCTTCTTCTGATCAATGTGATAAAGCTTCCACAAGTTGGAGATGAGCACCAACTCGTTCTTCTCTGCGAGCTTCTCCTTGAAAAGTTCAGCTTCGTCGCTCTGCTCCTTGTACTGGCGCACCTCACTCTGAAGCGTTCTTCTCTTGGACAAGATGGCAGTGGTGTGCAACTTAGCCCTGTCCTGGTCCTCTTTCAAACTGTCGTACTCTCTCTTGAAATCAGCAGAACCACTCACCATCTCCAGGAGCTTGCTGAGATCCGTGGCGGATTGGGAGGCGATCTGCTCAACATCACCTTGGAACACGAGGAAGTTTCTGGCCTTGATCAGGATGTTCTCCCTCTTCAGCACATTGGCGTACTCCACGGCGGAGATGACTTTGTTGTTGATGCGGTACACACTCTGGCCTGCAGCGGTGATTGTACGTTTCAAACTGAGCATCTCGCCATCGGACTTCTCGTAAAGAGCCATCACGTATGCCCTCTCCGGGTCTGCGTTGTCCTGGTCTTCATCATCGGACTCCATCAGCCTGCCTCTGTAGATGAGGTCCTTGAGCTGTGTGGAACGCAAATGCGACGATCTGACACCCAACACGAACGAAATGGCATCCATCATGTTGGACTTGCCCGACCCGTTCGGCCCAATGATGGAGGTGAAGTTGGCGGTGCCAAACCCGACGGAGACGGTGCCGCGGTAGGACTTGAAGTTGTTGAGCTCGAGACCGACAAGACGTCCCATTGTGGCTTGTCTGGTGTTGTTTTTGTGTAGTTCTGTGCTGTTTTAGTGCAAAAGCTGACGCGTCGCCCCCGTTTTTTGACTGTTGGAGACGCGTTTCGTTCGGATTTTCGCGTTCGCTGGGAAGTTCGCGAAAGTCGTGTGTGTACCGATGTGTCACGTACCAATTACATGAGCTCAAAGATCAACCGGGCAATCAGTCCTGTTAACCCCTTCTGCTCCTCAGAGGCTCCCACTAATGGACCGCCTCTACTCCAGCGCCCGCTGCGTAGTTGAGCGCACGAAGACGGCGTTCTACGAGGAGGGCGTGTACCGCAAACGCGTGACAAAACGGTACTTCAAGCGAGCATTGCGCAGAGAGGCGTCCCGGCTCAACGTTGGAGAGTTCGAGGTGGTGGGACCAGAGGTGCAGGCCTTGCAGAAGATGGAGTACCACCCGTCTGTGGTGAGGCTGCGGGATGTGGAGGAGACGCACACGACGGTGGATCTGACGATGGATGATGCGGGTGAGGCGCTCAAGTCCAACAGGCGATACTGTGTGGAGGATGTCGAGAGGTGGCTCAACACCATTACCGAGGTGGTGCTGGCGATGCACAACAACGACATGGCTCATCTGGACATCAAGCCCGAGAACATCCTGTTGGAGGATGGGGAGGTGAAGCTGGGCGATTTCAGCAGTGCGGTGATGTTTGACGACGGTAACGATGTGCTCAAGAAGTTCCCCAAGGTGACGCCGGCGTTTGCCTCTCCTGAGTACTGTCTATCGAGTTTACAGGCCTCGTCTGTGGTCACACTCCCACACGCAAAACCCATGGACATGTGGTCTTTGGGAGTGACCCTTTACACGCTCTTGTTTGGCGAAATGCCGTTCAAGTGTGACGACGACACGAACGTGATGCAATGCTTCGAATCCATCATCGACCACCATCCACAGATGCATCAAGTCCTGAACGAGGACAACCAGCTCGAGAGCGTGCCCGTGGATATGGAGACGGTGCTCAGAGGACTACTACTCAAAGATCCAAGAAGAAGATTCACCGCTGTGGATCTACATAACTACTTAGCATAGACGGTTATATAGGGCAAATACCATCACCACCATCAATCAAGATGTTCTTGATGTTCTCCATAGTTCTCACAGCGACGTAGCGATAGTTATCCCTTGTGAAGGGTCCAAGATGTGGCGCCAGCGTCACGTCGTGTCTGTTGAGGTAACGCTCGTCGATGTGCGGTTCGTGCTGGAACACATCGAGCCCGACAGAGTTCACCTGCCCGTCATCCAATGCCTTGAACAGCGCATCCTCGTCAATGGCGGTGCCTCTGCCGATGTTGATGATGCGTACACCGCGTTTGCACATGTAGAGTGTGCGTTCGTTGAGCATGTTCACCGTGTGTGGGGTGTGTGGCACCGCGAGGGCGATGAGGTCCACATCCTTGATCATATCTTCAAATGAGTCGTAGAACACTGGTTCAAAGGGGAGCTTCTTCAACTCCTCCTGGCTCAACGGTGTTCTCTTGAAGTACACAATCTTCATCCCGACAGCCCACAATCTGATGGCGATCTCACGTCCAATGGAACCAAATCCAACGAGACCAGCAACTTTGCCCTTCGGAGAGTCCATGTACTTCCCACCCAACGTGGCGAACTTGGACCAGAACTTGCGCTCCTCAGGAGCAGGCAGGGGCATCCCAGTCTTTGGGTCCACACCTTCACCACCCATCAGTGCCTTCATCTTCGTAATGTCTCCACCGGCTAGTCTGAGCGCACGGTCCCAAAACCCTGTGAATCTGAACGTCGAGAGCGCCAATGACAACGCAACATCAGCCACATCCGTGGAAGGAGCATCACCAATGTTGCACATCTTGATCCCGCGTGCCTTGATCCGCTCAACGTCGTATCGATCCGATCCAACATGTGGCAACGCGACCACTTTCACCGAGCTGGGGAGGAAGTCGATGAAGTTGTTGAACTTGAGCTCCGGGGTGAAGAAGGCCTTGGTGATGTACACCGCTGCGATGTCGCTCAGCTCGTTCTGGAGGGCCTGCTGTAACTCAGCGGCGGATCGGAGTGGGAACACAACGATCTCAAAGAGTGTGGCAAACTCTGCAAACTCGGGGACTTCGTCCGGGATCTCGCGGCGAGAAGGGATGGTGCAGAAGAGGACTTTGTGCTTTGTCATTGCTGTGGTGGCTCTGAGGCTTGGCTCTCGTTGGGAAGAAAGAAGCGGGAAAAAAACTGTGCCAACTGTCAGCTTTTTGAAGTGTTCTCCGCTGCCTTATCAGCGGTCGAGGAGACGCCGCAGTCGGAAGGACTTCCCGATTGGGTCATAGAGCCGAGGAGCCAAGTGGGGCCGGTCTTCAGGCCTGTGAGAGTTTCTTGTTCTTGATTCTAGTGCCAGCTCGCTCACCCAGAGTACCATCTTGTGCTTCTGGGCATGCCATCCGCTTTGCCTCCCGCTTTCGGATGAGTTAGCGATTTCTCCACAATGACTCCCTCCGGCCCCCGCCACACGCCACACGCCACACTGCCCGCTTTGACACCTTCTTGGTGACAGAGAGCCACAGGTTCGGACATCGGATGTGTCACTGTGGTGGTGGGATATTGTGTCTTGTCTGACTGTGGCAGCGGGTGTGGGTGTCCACAATCAGCGGGCCATCGGGGTATAAAGCCCATGTGTGCTCCCTGCTTCTTGTCTTTGCGTTTGCTGTATCTCTCCTCCATCAAACAATGACAGACATCGACAAGCACCCGGAGCTGGTGCACTCCGACTCCGTCTCTTCAGGGTCTGGGTCTGACCTGCTGAACCGTGACCCGAGCAAGCCGTACATTGACCTCACCGTTGAACTCGATGAAGCTGAGATCGCACGCAGATCCACATGGTGGTTCAAAACTGCTGTGTTCTTCTGGGACCCTCTTGACAAACATCCCAAGGAACGCTCTTTCTTGATCAAGCTTGATTGGTTCCTCCTCTCCTCTTCTTGTGCTGGGTACTTCATCAAGTATTTGAACCAGAACAATGTTGGAACAGCTTACGTGAACGGAATGAAGGAGTACTACGACATGAAGGGCAATGACTACAACGTGATGGTGACCCTCTGGACTGTGGGATACATCATTGGTCAGATCCCCTCTAACCTGATTTTGCACAGAATCTCGGCTCGTTACTACCTTGCTGGTCTCGAGTTTTTCTGGGCCATCCTCACAGTTCTCTCGGTGACTCCAAAGAATCTTCATGGGATGTACGCTATCCGTTTCCTTGTTGGGCTGCTCGAGAGTGGTTACTTCCCCGGATTGGAGTACTTGATTGGAAGTTGGTACTCGAAGAAAGAACTCTCCAAGAGATCCACCTTCTTTGCTTGTTCTGGTACAGCTGCTGGTCTCGTGAGTGGTCCTTTGCAACAGTCTATCCTCAAGGCCAAATGGGCACAGAAGGGGCTTGAGCCATTCCAGTGGATGTTTGTCATTGACATGGTCATCTCCATCCCTGTCGCTGTCTACACGCTCTTCGTTGACCCAAACACTCCATCTACAACCACGGCCTTCTACTTCTCCGAGGATGACAAGCTGGTGGCCCTTGAGCGTCGTCGTCGTATCGGTGCCCAGCTCAACACCCGTGAGCCGTACACCTGGCCAAAGATCAAGTCCTTCTTCAACACCTGGCACATCTGGTTCTTCCCTCCATTGTTCCTCGTCTTCAACAACTCCGGTCAAGTGAGCACCTCGCAGGCCTTCCAGCTCTGGATGAAGAACACGCTGAAGTTGGACTCGTACTACTACAACACCTATCCAACAATCATCTCTGGTGCCGGTATCGCCCTCGCTGTGACCGTGTCGTACTTGAACGACTTCTTCGGCGGTGGGCTCAATCCATACATCATCCTCGCCATGTTCATCCTCACAGGGTTTGGCTGTGTCCTCGGTGCCGTCTGGGACATCCCACGTGGCCTCCACTGGGCAGCATACTTCCTCCAAGCGGTTCCACTTGCCGTGGGGCAGCCGATGATCTTCTCCTGGTTGAACGGGATGCTGCACTACGACGACATGAAGCGTAACTTTGTCGTGGTGATCACAAACACATTGGCCTACGTCACCAGTGCCTGGGTTCCAATGCTCACTTTCAACCAGGATGATGCGCCAGAGTTCCACAAGGGTTTTGTGTACACCGCGTGCCTATGTGCTGCCGGTGTGATCTTTACTGTGATTGTGTTTGTGTTGAGCAGAAGGGATGCTCAGAGAGCACTTCAGAAGCTGGCTGTCTGAAGCTGCGGTATATAAACTTATACATATGACTTTTTTTTCTTCTTTTCTTGTAGAGCAGGCGGGGGAGTGTCAGTGGGAAAGAGAAATGTGCCGCCTTATCCCACTGTGGCCCATACCGATGGTGTGATATCACCTCACCCCATAAACGACTATGATACGAGGCAGCCGTTGTAAACACAATGATAGTCTCTTTCTGTTTGCCTTCAACTGCCTCTTCCTCTTACTTGAGCTCCATCTTGACGTATGAGACCCACAAACTCGCTGGTTCTGTGGCTCGCCATACCCATAACATCGGGCTACCCCATATTCGAGGACGAAGACGTCCAAGGATGCTATGAACGCGTCCCTCAAACATTCAGACTACCAGTGGCCATAGACAAGTGTCTCCCTTTTGAACGAAACACACAAAACCTCACAGGATGTTACCAAAATGTTATTGTACGTTCCACAAAGTTGATCTACCCGTTGTACGAGGGTGGAGATGAAGTCGATGTTCGCTTAAGCTCACATGACTCTGGGTTCGCCATTGAAGGTTGTCAGTCCTTCATGTGTCGCTTGGGAGTGTTTAGTTGGTTCTAAAAGAGCAATTGTGGATAGCATAAGTATTACTCCAAGTTGTAAGCGGCCTTATACCCGACCAGATCCTCAATCGTAGTAGCAGACCCACCACAAACGATCAAAACCACCACGTCCTCCGGTGTCAACCCATCAAAGAACTCAGTCTCACGCTCCAGAAGCCCATGATACACCGAACACAACGTAGCACCACACGCAGGCTCCACAATGACGTTATAATCCTTGACAAAGCGGATACACCCCTCCGCAGCCTGAGCATCCGACACCAACACGTTCTTCGTCCTGTGCTCCGCAAAATTCACCAAACTCTGCTGAGAGATGTACGGACACGCCAGACTCGTCGCAATGGACTTGAACCCACTAAGCTGGACAGACTCCCCTGCATCCAACGCGGCCTGGAACGTTGGACATGAATCCGTCTCAATGGTCATGATCGGGATATGAAGCCCATGTCTCTTCAACCCCTCAACGAGCCCGTTGTACAACCCACCACCACCAATGGAGCATACAATGCCCTTGACCTTGGATACATCACACTGTGTCACGAGTTCATCAATCAGTGTGGAATGACCCTCCCAAATCGCCGGTATGTCGTATGGATGACAGTAGATCGGTGCCACGTCGGAGGGGAGCTGTGGGAGGATGACTTGGCGGAGGTACTCATCTGCTTCACCGATGTTTTGTCCGGATTGGATCACTGTGGATCCCGTCTCTTCGAGCTTGGTCTTCATGTGTGTGTTTGTAGTGGTGGGGATGATGATTGTTGATGGAAGGTTGTAGAATTTGGCAGCGTGGGAGACTGCATTTCCGGCGTTTCCACCACTAGCGGCAAATACCATGGTCTTCTTGTGTGTGCTGGTGGATTGGAGTTGTGCTAGGGAGGTTTGGATGTGGTGTGAGAGGCCTCTCAGCTTGTATGAGCCGGAGGGTTGGATGAACTCCTGTTTGAGCAGGATCTGGCATGGTGCGAGCTTGGATAGTTTAGAGGAGTGGACCAATGGGGTGATGATGTGTGGAGACTCGAGCTTCTCAGGCTCTTGGTGGTGAGGCATTGTTGGAAAGTCGATGGAAGAGAGAGAAAAGGCATACACATGGAAGGGGAAACTGCGTCCTTTTTATATCCCAAGTGCAAATCTCTCCCAATGGCTGGGTGGCTCCGCTGTAACGGAAGGCATCTTTCTGTGGGCCGTCCCCACTGGACAGGGTCTGTCTCCCTCTCCCTCAGATCTGCTGACTCCGTTTGCACTGACTTCGTTGGCGGCGTTGGTGCCGTTATCTGTGGCGGATGTGTCAAGAGGCGGGTGACTCGGAGCAACCGGGTCAACAAAAAAGTCGACTCCGGTTGACTTCCCCCGCCCCGCACAGTTGACTCGGGGAAGGCGAACAAAGAGATGGGGACAGCGGGCAACGGACAGCGAACACCGCCACCAGAATTGGGAGTTGTCTGGCCATTCAGTCGAGTGGCTGCTAAAACCTCCTCAGATCGACAGCAGCCGGTGCCCCCATGCGCTGGTATTCCCTCTTCTCCTTTTTTTGCTCGCCGCGGGTGCTGTTTCCTTCCCCACACTTGTGGATCCGTATAAAAAGGTGGAGATATTGCGCTAAAGCATCCCATTGTCCTCTTTGTACATACACAAACACACAATGCACCTCTTTTCACTCGTTTCCACGCTGCCAGCGTTCCTCTCAGTGACCTCCACACTCCTCGGCCTCACAGTGGCAACGTCCGCACCGAAGGTGACACCAAAGCCCACGGTGCACATCAACCCCACACCACCACCAGAATTTACCACATTTACCGATGCGTACTTTGAGTCCCTCGTCGACTACTCCTCCCAATGGCTCTCAAGACAGATGGAACGGGCATTGGACATGAAGTATCTCACCGCGTCGGACTTCGCAGATGATCAGAAACGACACAAGTTTGAGAGCATGCTCCTCCAGGGCCACTACGCCATTCCTGGGGAGACTAGACCGTTGATTGACAAGGAGGGAATTGTGGAGAAGTTGCACGAGTTTGCACAGGCGGATGTCAAGACTTTGCACTTTGTCGTGCGTGATTTCATTGAGGAGGAGAAGCAGAAGGCTAGGGAGACGGAGGAGCAGAGTCTGCATCTTATGAGGGCCAATTCTGTCTTGTTCTGGAGGACTTATGCCAAGTTCTTGAAGCTTGATCGATTGGTGGAGATGTTGGGTGATGAGGATGTTTTGGAGAAGGATGAGTTGTAAGCCCGGACTGACTACATGGTGTATTTGTCCTGTGGATTTGTGTATGAGAATGACGACACAAGTTGATGCTGCGTACTCACCCGTCTATAAAAGACTCTGTAGCAGATCAGTTCTTGTGCCTCTTCTGAGGTGATAGCGTCGTACTCCCGTGGACGAGCAGTGTCTTGAACAGATCGATGTCTGTGTTTCGATCCAGTTGGGGTGAACGTCCACTGGTTAGAATAGTGCAACTGAGACACAATGGTATGACACATTAAGTCAGAGATAGCACTGGGAAGCCTTAGGGAGTGGTCAACAGAGTCCCGTTGATCCGGTTGCCTTTGTAGAACTCTTCGCTCGCCGCAAGGCAAGTGGCAAATGTGCTATATTGTATGTACTCCCGTTCTGCCAACAAGAAGTAAAAGATTCTTCGTTCGTCCGTCCGGGCCAGGGGCCAGGGCTTCTAACCACATACACCCGGACACCATCAACTTTTGACCAGTAGTAAACACAACCACTTTCCGTTGGGGCCTCATGTACCACAGTAGCAGCGTCAGATGTCACATGTGACAGCGTATGCAGCAGAATATGCCTTATTAAGAATTAGTGGGAGCGCTGCCTGGCCATCTGGCCTCATCCGGCGCTAGTGACTTGATATTCCGCTTCATATTGTGGCGCCGACAATTATGACCAGAATATTCTGCAACCAGGCCGTCGGCATCATTTTCTGTTAACGCATTTGAACAAAATAATTAAAGGCTGATCCCCCCGCAATTATCACATACAAGATCGATACATACTGATACCGCCTACATCGAAACAAGATGCGCTCCCACAGGACCTGGCATTGCACGGTGGCCCCAGAAAGCCAAAAAACAATGCCATCAAAGGCTTCCTTCGACATTCTCCACGCACTCCCACTCGAACTACTGGGACACGTCTTCAAACAACTGGACTTCCACTCGATTGGTCCACTCCTCACAGCGTTCCCAGAGTTCAAGAAGTATACGTTGATTGTCGGAAGATACGATCTACCAGAAAGAGATCGGTTCTTCAAGATTGATGGGGTGACGACATTGACCTCGTTCCCCTACCGGATGCGGGAGCATCCGCTCTTGAAAAACCGCAACATCCTCTTGGTGCTCTGTGACATCAACGCTATCGATTATAGCCATTACCAGGAGACCCGTGAGACAGAAGACGTTATGGAGTCCGACGAGTTTGAGGTTGTCAAAACTTTCACACTTCCTATCAGCGAGCGGATCTTCAAGTACAAGGGGGCTGTGTTCGTTCATCTGCTGTATCCTTGTACCAGCTACGCTTCCTACAAACACCACAACATGAGGGAGGAGCTCATTATTAGAGGCATCCCTCTTCTCGAAAGATTTGGGACTTCGGAGGCTCTCGAGGCAGCTTCTCTACCGCTTGTATGGCAAAAAGCCCGGGTGGCTCCGCTTTCATCGGTCGATTACGAGGAGGAAGGCACAAGTGTGATCATCAGAGGCCATGATTATGTGGAGGATATCAACTTCTGGGACACGGAGAAGCTTGTGATAGAGTTCCCTCCACCGCTTCCTCATACGACACAGGTCCTTTCCCATATCATAGCTCCTTGCCTCCGGGAGCTCCACATTCGATACCACACAGTCCCACCACGCATCGAGCGCCTCGACTTTTCCCCAGACGTGCCCATGACAAACAGGCTGTTTTGTTTGGTGGACCTCGACAGCGAAGCGTGGAACGTTGATCAGCTGCGCACGACGGAGGAGGACCTTGAGTGTGCCAGGGACAGAGTTCTCAACTTTATCGACTGGTCCTTCGTCACTGAGTTCCAACATCTCCACATTAGTGGGTCAATGACAAGGTTGATCCTTCATTCCTCGGATTTGACAAAAGTGGTCACCATGCACCTCGTTGAGACAGGAGAGCAGCCCATGATGGAACAACCCATTCTTCAAACTCCTCTTCTCAAACACTTGGCGTTCAGGACCCGGAGCACCGTCTGCACAGTGCCCTTGTTCACTCTTAACAGCATCTATTACCTGTGTCTCTCCTCCACGGGGAAAGAGTTCTATTTCAGTGATCTTGTCAGAAGAACGCAGGAGCTCATCGGCCTCTCCATCAGCGTTCTTCCCACAATCTTCAGGGTCAACGTACTGCTACCAAAGTTTCTCGAGTACTCCGTAAACACACTCCGATACATCGGCATCAACAGTGTACCTTCACCCTTCCTTGAAGATGAAACCCTCCAGTTCAACTCTCTTCGAGACGCCAACTTGGCAAGACTCCTTCAGGTGCGTCCATGCAAGACTTTGAGAATCGAGGCATTTCAGTACTCTAACCTGAGGACTCTCCGTTTGTGGCAACACAGAGGGGTAATGCATCCATGGTCATCAGTATCTGTGAATTGGGCTCCTTGTGTGCTGGACACCGGCCTTCATCTCTGGATCGAGGGCTTCGATGGGAGTCTGTCGCTCCGGCCGTTGGGCACGCTGGTCCCCTCCATGTCCTCTGGACGGCCTTTCAGATTCGGTGAGCTGTCTCTGCAGGCTGTAGATGGGGATGTCACCCAGTCTTTCCGTGTGTTCGAGGCCAAGGACGTGTGACGGGATAGGATTGATGTCTTTGGCATCTCCCAACAGCCGTGCTGAAATATACGCATCCGTTCTGAAATATACGCAGGGTCTGTGAAGCAGAAGGCCAAGGAGAACAAGGATCAGAGTCTAAGAGTTATAAGTTCTTGACTACGTGGTGAGCTTTCGTGGATTTGTGTATGAGAATGACGACACAAGTTGATGCTGCGTACTCACCCGTCTATAAAAGACTCTGTAGCAGATCAGTTCTTGTGCCTCTTCTGAGATGGTGATCCTACTCCCTTGGAAGAGCAATCCTTGGGATACATGCTGTCAGTGCTCTCTCAGTTTGAAGAGGGCGTCTTTCACTGATACTGCGAGAACATAGGAAAACACATGGTAGGATTTGCTGTCGTACGAACGGACACGCGTACCAGGCAAGTCTTTTGCCGGACCAATGATACAATTCAATGGTGCCGCTTTGGGTTGTAGTACTACGCACTCGGCTTCTGGACGAAACTTTTTAAATGGGCGCGCGCGAGTTGGTGGCGGGCAAGAGATAAGCTAATTCGGCTGTGGGTATAAATAGCTGGGGTGCCTCCCGCTCCCATAAGTTCGAGGTGCTTCGCTGTGTATTTTACTGCGCTAGTGACGGCACAAATCTGATTGCTGTCATTTCCAAGTGTGAACTACCATTGGTGGAAGTACCACATTAAGGTGTTGAAGCTGCTACCGGACAGCCCTCACGAGCCAATCACAGCGCACAGTTTGAGGGTGTCTGTCTGGCATTTTCCACTGGGTGGGAACCCTTTCAGTTGTCGCTTTCTCCGGTTTCCTGAGACCAGAAGAGAAGCACTATGTTTACGGGCCTCCCTACCAAATTCCTATGGACAGAACTCCAGCCAATTCAGCGTAGACTCTTTCTGCCCTTCCCCGCCCTCGCACCACGGGGCTGTCACCGCCAAAATGCGCGATGGCCGACGTTTGACATCTGTGGCGATAGCGTGACGTGTGACTCTTTGGAATTGTGGGGCGGTGCGGCCATCGTCGAATCACAAATGGACACGTCTCTTGTTGTAACTGTTGGGCTCCCCAGATCAACGGGTGGGCTGGTGGTTCTATCGTTCGTTGTGTGTTGAGTTTTCTAGTTCAATTGACAGGGATCAGAGCAAGAGAGCACCCCGGATGTGTCACCCGGTCCTGCGCACACACAGTAGACAGTAGACGACGCCAGCAGGGAGACGGCACCCGCCCAACGCAATTGACGCCGCCACCACCACCACCACACCAGTGTTTACCCCAGACCAACACCCTTCTGCCCACCCGGGGGATCTCTGGCGTAGGGTTCGGCGGCGAGTGGTCTGGTCGCGGTACCAGCACCAACCCACCCGTACCAGCACTCGCGCTGGTGGTACTGGTAGTACCCACCCCTCTCCATACATAGCGTAATCCATTACATAAACACCCGGACACCACGTGTGCTTACCCGGCCTCAAAGAGTGGACGATAGTATGTAGGGGGTTGGTGGCCTGGTACCCGCTGGTACCCCAGGCGAGCTACCAGCACCAACCCTACCAACCCACTCGCCTGGTACTACCAACCCACCCGTCGCGAAAAAAGTACCCGCGGCCGAACCCTACTCTGGCGCTGCCCACAGTTCCAGCTGCGCGTGTGACTGATCCGGGCAAAGTCACGTCATCCAGCGAACTTTCTGGAACGGGGCAACAGCTTAGGGGCTGGCACCTGGGACCGCGGGGGAGCCGGGGTATAAAAGGGAAAGAAGTTCCCCTGAATCTTTGGGTCTTGTTCCCTCTTCCTTCTTTCCCCATCATCAATCTTTTCGATTGTATTACAACTACTACTACTACTACTACAACAACATGACCAGAACACACAAGTGGACCCACCACGAGGCCAGAGCAGAGCCACACTACTTCACCCACCACGGCCACCCGGGCCAGGACCCAACCAAGACGAAGAAGAACGGTGCCGGCAAGGGCAACTGGGGTGCCCCTGGTGACGAGCTTGCCGACCTCATTGAGGCTGGCGAGATCCCTCCTGTCTTCAACAAGGCGAGACGCGGCTCCAACTCGTCCCAGCATGAGCAGAGATTTGGCGTTGTCCAGAGATACGACGAGTGGATCAAGGAGGAGGAGGAGAAGGCTGAGAAGTGATGATGATGATGTGATGTGCTTACGACTGTGATTATGTGTTTATGAAATACTGCAGAACTCCCCGTGCAATTTAGAGAATTGACGTTTGCTTTTATGAAGTGGTGGATTGTAGCAAGGTGTGCGTGAAGAACAGCGACACGCATTAACGATGAAAGAAGAGACAACGACACTAGTCTACGTGCCTCATCCATCATATCCATCAATTAATCCCATCCGCTTCCCCCGTTGTGTCACGGGTGACATGTCAAAACACCCCAGACACCCCCGCGGATTTCAACGTCAACCAATCGGGCGCATGCAGATAAGGAGCTGGAGAGCAAAAAAGAGAGAAATCCCATGGGTTTTAGGAATCTGTGATTCGTTTATAATTCATGGGTGTATGGGTTATATAGCCTGCGCTCAACAGACTTCACAAGTCCTGTACGGTTGTAAACATCCAACTAGTACCCCCAAGCGTACAGGGGCTATGCCGCCGGCTGTTCCGGCGGGAACTCCGACGGCCCGCGGCTGGCTTCACTCTGCTTACATAATTATTGATTACCTAACCGAACACCCGGACACCACTTCTTTTCCCGGAGCTTTCGTCAAACGAGCGGACTTCGAAGGAAAGCGAACCCACGGGAAGACATCGAACCAGCCAACAAACACAAACACAACACAAACACAAACACAAACACAAACACAACAATGTCACAAAGAGCCTGTATGCTGTGCGGGATAGTGGAGCCTGCCAAGGTGAGTACTTTTTTGCTTGTGCCTTCGTTCCTCGTGTCGAGGGGTGCACACACCTCGTGAACACAACTAACAAACGCTACAGAAATTCCAAGAAGAAGGATGTCCGAACTGTGCAGAGCTGCTAGACGTTGGTCTCGCTACAACATCACCAACATTCGAAGGACTCGTCGCCATCGGAGAGCCTGAGAAGTCATGGGTGGCGAAATGGTTACGAGTGTCCAACTACGTTCCCGGGTTATACGCCGTCAAGATCCAAGGACGACTCCCTGCTGATATTGCCGAGACGCTGCCTTACTACAGACCGAGGGATGGAACTGCTACGGATTAATCTATGAGTATCAATGTGTTTTACCACTTAAAGAGTCTAACGGCGTGTTTGACGTGTAGATCCCCACTCTTCTTCTTTCTCACAAACCACTCAGGAGCCATAACAGTACCGAAAAACGGAAGACACAGCTGTCCACAACCAGCATGGGCACCGAGACTCACATACGCGGTGATGTGGCCCGTGTGTCTCACCACTTGTCTCAACTGGCTCTGTGGGATGCCTGGGTTCGAGAGCACGCTGTGGATGTTTGCAAGCATGCAGTTGAGCCAGTATCCACGTCTGAAGAGGCCCTTATACTCGAAATCCGTCACGTCGCCGATGGAGAAGATGTTGGATGGTGCACCTTTGCATTGGAAGGTGTCTGCGATGCGGATGAATCCTTTGGAGTCTGTCAACTCTGTGAATGGGGAGTCGGGGACCGAGGGTTCAACACCGATGGATGTGAGCACCAGGTCTGCCTCGAGAGTAGTACCATTCGAACAAACGACTTTGCCCTCCTCTGCAACAGCCCTCGTGCCCAAAACGAGCTCAATCTGAGTCTCCTCTTGGAAGAACCCTGTACATCTCTGTCTCAACCCTTCGCAGTACATCCCATCTTCAGGGAGGAGCAGCTCCTTACTATGCACCATAGTGATCTTCTTCTCCCCACGCTTCATAGCGTCAGCGTAGCGATCGTGCAACTCACCAGCGAGTTCGACGTTGGTGTATCCACCACCGATGAGCACAATGTTTCTAGCCTCCTCCATCAGACGATGCTGTTCTGCAAAGTACGAGACGTAATCATCCTGGAACTCCAATGAACATCCGATCGGATCCCTCCATTTGGCACCTGTGGCGATGACCAGTGCATCGAATGGGATCTCCTCCTCCCCAACACGAACGTGCTTATCGTCAAAGAACGACACAACACCCTTCACAACTTCGACACCACGGTCCAACACCGTCGAAAGCGGGATGATCGTCCCCTCTGGCTTGTTCTCCACTGGGACACGGATCGAGGAGACGAGGAAGTAGGTGTAGTCCGAGGGAGTGATGAGCTTTACTTTGTACTGCGGATGCTGTCTCGTGAGGTGGTTGGCTGTCCAGACCCCGAAGAAGCCGGAGCCAATGATGACGACTGTTTGGGACATTGGTGTGTGGGCATTGTGAGAGTGTTGTTGGATGGGTGAGGATGGGGGCTGGGTGGGATATTATTTTATACGTGTGGAGTCTGGTTTTGAGGGTGTAAAGGGCTGATCCGGTGTGCAGCGAGAACGGCGTTAGCGAAGTTTTAGCGGCGATAGGCGATTACTCATCGGATGTGTCAGCAGGGGGCCGCTGGGTGGGTGGTGAGCGTGTAGTACAGAACTGGTTAGGTACATGAGTGGTGCCATGGGTGCTCGGTGGAGTGATCTGGGGAAGATTGGTGTGGAGCTGTATCGGAGAAGGACAGGGACCAGTGGCGCACTTTTGCGCCAGAATTGCGCGCCAAAATGGCGAAAGGGCCGGACCAGTCCACAAATTGCGCCAAAAAATTGTTGATGGATCCATAAAGCTCATCATCAGCTCTCTCAACCATCAGAGGAAAATGCTTCGACGCTGCCTCCGCCCACAGCTCACACGACCACTGAATGTCCTCCGCCAACACCGGCACTTCGTCTCCTCGCCACAGGAGCTGATGACACTGCTCACCGCCTCGATGGAGACGGCCAAAGCTGTCTCCGGGCTGCCCTGGTGGGGGTTCATCCCGCTCGCCACGATTGCGGTCAGATCCACACTGACGTTCCCATTGGCACTCTCCCAACGTCGCAGACTCAAGACACAATCGGGACTCAGACCGATCATCCAAGCCATGGGCCCAGTCCTGAGGCTCAAGCTCGCCCAGCGTGCCGTGGAGGCCAAGGCCCGAGAGTCCACTGCGGGCGAGGGACAGTTCATCAAGGGCGCTGCATCTACGCTGACGTACGACCAGATCGTCGTGCTCAGTGCGAAGGAGAGACGGAAGAGACAGCAGGAGTTGTTCAGGGCGCACGGGTGTCAGATGTGGAAGAACTTTCTGTTGCCCCTGACGCAGATACCCGTGTGGATCGCCCTCAGTGCCACCTTCAGGGATCTTTCGGGGTTCACTGACATCTCTGGCTCCCCGCTGGATCCGAGTCTGATGTTTGAAGGACTGCCCTTTGTCACGGATCTCTCTGTGGCTGACCCGACTGGAGTGCTGCCCATCGTGCTCGGTGGACTCATGATCACGAACGTTGAGTGGAACTACGCCAACTACATGATGACCAAGACCTCCGTGGCCCGGTCCAAGAGAATCACTCCACAGGAATCGCTGTTGAACTTGGGGAGATTCGGTGCCGTGTTCCTGATGGCGGTGTCGACACAGGCACCAGCGGCATTGGTGCTCTATTGGATCTCGTCCAACTTCTTCTCCCTGGTGCAGAATATAGTGTTGGACTACTTCATCCCAGTGAGAGAGAACTTCCCGCTCTTCTCCAGGGCTAAGAGACACAAGAACAAGGACGCCGTGCCACTGTATACGAGAAACGCTCAGTAATATTTGCATTTAGAGACATAGCTTCATACTCTCGTTCAATCGTAGAATCATCCGCTCATACTGTCTCGCACTCTCCCAATCTTTCCACTTCTTCTTCTCCGTCTCATCGAAGTATTCATAGCTCCTCAACGCCGCACCCATCGTCGGGTCCTTGCTCTTAGCCAAAACAGCCTGTTTGGACTGTTCAAACTTGAGTAGATTCATCACGAGATCCGTCTTGAGCGTGTCGTCGAACGTGAACGCCTCAGAAAGGAGCTGCAATGTCCTCGTGGCCCTCTCTAGCTGTTCATCGTGTGTTATGGGTGAAATAGAAGGCATGATCTTCGTGACTCGGGCGTTGTAGTCTGTGGTGAACCGGTGTTTCACGAGTGCGGTGTACGTGATGCGATGTTTGTGCTGTGGGATGAACTGCGCCAACCGGGCAAAGCGACGGTAAAGCCGTGTGCTCTGTGTTGTAGTGGGAAGGCCCTTCAGTTCGGACAGCGACACGAGTGTCTGGCGCAGCAGAGCGAGTCGCTGGGCCATTTGGTTACTCCAAAGAGTTGAGAGAAAAGAAAAGAAATGGACGACGCGACTTTATTGTTTGTTGACACTTTTTTCGCCACTCATCTCTGTCTCTCCAACAGACTCTTCAGATGGGCCAATGATCCCACGACAGCTCCACACCTCCGCCCGCACGGCCCGTGTGATGCACAACTTCTTCGTCTCCGCCCTCTCCGCCCACTGGAAGCCGCACGAGGCCCGACTCACACAGCTCGCCAACAGGACGGACCTCCCGCCCTTCCCCGCCGCGTGGGTCCTCAGACACGGATGGACCCGCTACGCCCCCGGATGCCCACCACAGCCCGTCGACGAGCCATTGGAGGACGCAATCGTCTTCGACATCGAGAAGCTGTACAAGATCTCCACGTTCCCCACGCTGGCCACCGCAGCGTCCGACAAGGCCTGGTACGGATGGTGCTCGCAATACATCTGTGGCTCTGACTCTCCGGAGGACTTGATCCCCTTGAACAAGCACAATAAGAAGATGGCTGTCATCGGTCACAACGTTCCCTACGACCGTATGGGTGTGGAGACGGAGTACGAACGCACCGAAGCGAGTAACACCGCGTGGATCGACACGTTGGGGCTCTTCACCAGTTGTTACTCGTACCCGAGACGCGTCGAGGTGGATCCAATTGACCAGCTGACAGACGAGTTCTTCCAGGACGTATCACCATCTATCACCCCGCTCAAGATGGCCACATACAACAACAGACGGCTCGATGTGCTCTACTCCCGGTACGGCGATAAGAAGAGACCCTTGAACAAAGACACGAGGAAGATCTTCTCCCAATTGGACAAACAGCCCATCATTGACTCCTTCCAGGAGTGTATGGACTACTGTGCGCACGACGTGCGTGCCACACACTCCATCTTCCGCAAGTTCTTCCTAAGGGCCTCCAAAATGCTCAACCCTGTCCTCATGGCTGGAATGTCCGAGATGGCCAACACCAAAGTCTTTGTCAATGGTGAAAAGTTCGCACAATACATCCAAGACTGCAAGAGCAAGGCTGCAGAACTCGATCTCATCGCACAGGCTGCACTCGATGACCTTTCCCAAAGAGTCCAGGACCCCAAAATCGCCAGGGCAAGCCCCACCTCCCTCGAAGTCTCACAACATCTGCAAATCACATACGACTCCCACCCAGTGGTGAAACACCCCACAGAAAAGACCCTGGTGGTACAACGCCCAGACGGCACATTCTCCGCAATCCCAGGATCCACACCCCGCACAACATCCCTCCTCACCCGCAACTTCGACCCACTGTGGTCCTCAGGGCACCTAGAGGCAAAGGACGACATCACAACCGAACTCGTCCAATGCACACACCGCACCAGATTCTGGAGATCTACAGGTGAATCACTGTTCGATGAAACCTCACAGTCTTGGGATGACGAAGGCGTCCAAGTCATTGTGCCCAAGTTGCAGAGTGGATACGATGTGAGCTGGGGGCCCTGGCATCCCTTCTGGCTAGGTGAGCCACAGGAGGGGGATGTCGGGTTTGGCGTTGAAGGCACGTTCGTGGTTCCTAAGGGGTATGCCTGTGTTGAAGTTGAGATTGACGATTCGTGGATCAAATGGGCCGTTAAGTCCCAGAACAATGCTGAGAGGTGTTCGCCGTATTTGTTGAGGTTGATGTATGAGCGTGCTAGGGCTTTATACCTCTCCTTTGTCCTCGTTGGTGCTCGTGAGCGGTTCAGACAGTTGGGGATTCGGGAGTGGCATCTCATATCCAGGATGAACCATCGTGTGCGGTATCTCGTCCCCGTGGAGAAGGAGAGAGTTGCACAGTTGGCCCTGAGCACTATGGCTAAATGGGTTGAGGCGTATGCCCGCTCAGGAATGGGATCAGTGGAGCAGCAGGGTGATCCGTTAGATGAAGAGATGATGCAGAGACATTGGGAGGCATTGGAGTTGGAGGCACCAGAGCTCGACGGTGTTGTCGTCAAGATCTCCAATCCGTTTGCACAGTTCAAGCGAGTCTGGATCTTGCAGAAGTTTTATGAGAAGAAGACGTCCTCTAGATAATGAATACATGACCAATAGATCATTCAATTGCATGCATGACCTGTTCGATCCTCTGAAGTGCGTGACTGCTCGTGTGCCTGATTGGGAAGGCCTCGATGTACGTGTGGCCCAATTCTAGTGTGGCTTGGAGACTGTGGCTGAGGACACCATTACTTTGGAAAGATCTTCGCCGTTTCAACATTCCTGTGCTCTCCCTCACCCTCAACACCACCAATTGATCACACTGACCAGTCCACAATGTCCAAACTCTCCCAGAAACCCAACATCATCTTCATCATGGCGGACGACCACGCGGCCAAGTCCATCTCGTGCTACGGCGCCGGCATCAACCACACCCCGAACCTCGACCGACTCGCTGACGAGGGCATGAAGTTCAACCACTGCTACGTGACCAACTCCATCTGCACCCCGTCCAGAGCCTCGATCCTCACGGGCACCTACAACCACGTCAACGCCGTGTACACGCTGCACTCCGCCATCAACCGTCGCATCCCGAACGTGGCCAAGCATATGCGTACCGCGGGGTACCAGACCGCCATGGTGGGCAAGTGGCACCTTGGCGAGGGCAAGGAGCACGAGCCTTCCGGGTTCGACTACTGGTCCGTCGTTCCTGGCCAGGGTGAGTACTTTGATCCGGCATTCATCGGGCCAGAGGGCGAGACCCGTGAAAGGGGGTATGCCACGGACATCATCGTGGACAAGTGTCTCGATTTCCTGGACAAGAGAGACAAGGACAGACCTTTCTTCGTCATGTGTCACCATAAGGCCCCACACAGATCTTGGGAGTGTGATCCAAAACATGCCCATCTGTACACCGAAGAAGTCAGCGTCCCGGAGACGTTTAACGACGACTACAAGAACAGAGCCAGGGCCGCTGCCGAGGCCAAGATGAGAATCGACTGTGACATGACATACTTCGATCTGGGAGTTGCCCAGCCAGATGGAGGGTCCGATGACGTTGGTGAGCTCTTCTTCCACAAGTCCAAGGACAGAAAGATTCCCTCCAAGCCAGACCTCTGCACGTTCAAGCTCATAGACAAGAGCACCGGTGAAGTCTATCGCTTCAAGACCCACGACGAGCTCAGACACTGGAAGTACCAGAGATACATGCAGAGATATCTCCGCACAATCCAGTCCATCGACGACAACACGGGTCGTCTGCTCGACTACCTTGACGAGGAAGGAATCGCCGACAACACCGTGGTGATCTACACTTCAGACCAGGGTTTCTTCCTCGGTGAACACGGCTGGTTCGACAAGAGATTCATGTATGAGGACTCGTTCCAGATGCCCTTCCTGATCCGCTATCCGAACATGATCAAGCCCGGGTCCGTGTGTGACGACATCGTGTGCAACGTGGACTTTGCACCGACGTTCCTCGACCTCGCTGAGCTCGCCATCCCCAACTACATGCAGGGCGTCTCCTTCAAACCCCTTCTCCAAGGGATCACCCCACAGGACTGGAAACAGATCGCATATCACAGATACTGGATGCACAGAGACGACATCCACAACGCGTATGCGCACTACGGGATCAGAAACCAGAGATACAAGCTCATATACTGGTACAACGAAGGGTTTGGGCTCGAGGGTACGAACCACGGCGGTGAGGATAAGGAGTGGGAGTTGTTTGACTGTGAGAGGGATCCCCTGGAGCTGTTCAACGTGTATGATCAGCCGGATTACGAGGAGGTTAAAAGGGAGATGACCAAGTTGCTTGAGGAGAAGATGTGGGAGATTGGGGATGACACTGTCCATGCAAGAGAGTTTGAGTAGTATAGTTAGATCTCATACAAGGCGTGTCTGTCGTGTGGAACAGTGGGTTAGTAATTGGCAGCACGAGCTTGTTCCCCGCCTAGATCACATGACTCAGGCAAGACCTTTTCCCTTTCAGTAAGGCGCTCCGGCCCGCGAACTTCTGCCCAAACAGTTTTCCAGTGAGGGGGGTCGGGGAGGCGCTTGCCTGCTGGTAAATGATTGGGGATTGTTCAGGGATAGAGCAGGTGTTTAAGTATAATGTGCACAAGTGATTTTGCCTTAATAAGTGGCATGACGAGTGTAGTACAGGCGGCGCGCTGCCTAGGCGCTGCACTGAGAAAATGAAGTGAAGATACTGATTTTAAGAGTTCATTCCTATGAGACGACATCACTAATTTGAAGAAACTCTCATGACTGAAATCCCAATCTAAGCATACCATGAGACTCACCATACAAAACTACACCCTCCAACAACTTTACAACACCTCATCGCCATTTCCTGTAGAGTTATAAGAGGATCGTTTAGTGGTGGTGTTCGGGTGGAGACATAATGTCCGGGTGTATATCCGGATGAATGTCCAGGTGTTTTCTGTCATCCCGACACCACAACCCATAATTACGTGATTTACCCACCCTTATGTTGACGACATTGCACAGACGAAGGCCACCTTACGGTGTTTGGTATGTGTCCGATTACACGAGAGAATGTCTGCTCGATGCGGTGCAGTGATGAGGTCTAGAACTGCGCAAGGCAGCAAGGCAGGGGCCCAGGCCTGTCCAGGCCTGCCTGGAGTGTGATGTTTCATCGGGGCGTTTGGGCCAGCAAAGTGGATATAAAGCCCCCGTGAGGTCCTACAGCTGCTTGGTGTTTGTGTCTATAGCTAAGGATTAAAGGGCAAAAATGTCAGTGCCTATCTCCGCTTACAGATACAAGAACACGTACTCACACCGCAACGGCGACCTGGACGAGTACATCGGCTACGTCCTGGACATCAAGACCAAGCTCGCTCCAAAAGTGCACCCAGTCTATGCCCAGCGGGATGTGGACATGTTTCTGCATGATTTTGCCAAAGTGTTTGAGCTAATGACTGGTTACAATTTCGAGTGGTACGTCAACGGTGCCCTCGAGACGAGCGAGTTGCCCTACCAGCGGCTCCTGGTGATGAACATCCTGTTTGTGGAGAAGATGCGCAATCTGAGATTGAGAAGATACTTGTCTGAGCCAGAGAACCCCAAGGTTACGCTCAGAGAGAAGATCATTGCCATGAAGAACTACTACGGTGCGCCGGAGTATATCTGATGGCCCATCACTATTCTCGGCTGGTTCGAGGGGTTGGAAATGAACACAGAGGCTATCTGGCATAGGTACTTTGTATACGGGTTTAATGGACAAGAGGTTTATTCAGAGGTACGACAAAAAGAACAAAAAACCAAGAAGTACTCTAGTTTTCGCCATCAACCGGCATGCTCCACGATAGTAGAAGTGATCTGACCATCGACAAAAGTGTGCTTGAACTGCTCTGGGACGGACAACTCCTTGAAATCGTCCGACTCATCAGGGACGTTAATGTTCAACGAAGTGGTGGAACTGGTGTAAACCTCTGTATCCAATGAGGACTTGGACAAGTAGATCTGGCCCTCGTCGGACTTGTCAATGGTGATCTGTGGCACCTTGTCGACAACCTGGATCCCAAACTTCTTCGAGTTGACGACATCCACACCGGACACCAGACTGTCCACGACAACGGCACACTTCAAAGTTCCAGAGATGTACACGGCGTTGACTTTGCCCTTGATCTGGATGGTGCACTCCTTGGAATCACCAATGAAGACAGACTGGGTCATCTCACCATCGAGGACAATGTCATGCTTCCCCTCCACGTTCTTCACGATCCATTTGTTGTCCTGGAGTTCCACCACTGGCTCAGGCTTTGGCTTGCGTGACAATGCAGATGGCTTCTTTGGCACAGGTGGGGACTTCTTGCCCGTGGTGGATGGCGCACGCACCACGGAGGAGGCACGCAGCTCTGGGTTCTTGTGTGTCATTTGGGACTTGTCAACCTTCTTCAGACCCTTGGTGATGTTCTCACCTTGGTTCAACTCGGAGAACACTGCTGAGATGCCCGTGGTTGGGGCTGAGGCCTTTGGTGCCTTCACGTCGTCAAACAGGTCAGCTGGAGGTGGTGGAGGTGGAGGAGGAGGTGGGGCACCACCAGCAGCAGAAGGTGCGACAGGTGGGACAGATGTGTCCTTTGGCTCAGAGGCAGAGTTCAAGGCCTTCAAGTTCTCGACAAAGTCACCACCTGTGGCGTTGTATGCGAGACCGGTAGTGTGGTACTGCTTGACGTGGAGCTTCAACCCTTCAAAGATGCTGAGGTACTGCTTGACCCACTCTGCGGTCTTTGGCTGCTTCTCCTTGAACTCCTTGAGAGCTTTGTTGGTCCAGAACGTGACGGAGTCCTTGATCTCTGGGATGTATGAGACTGGGGTGTCAACCATAAACCAACTGAGCACTGGTGCGGACTCGGCAATGGCGGTCAAGAAGGTGCGGAACTCGGACTTGAAGTTGTCATCCTTGATCTTGTTGATTGAGGCAATGGCGTCCTGCAATGGCTGGAGTGTGGATGCGGTGGCCGGGTTGGAGAAGTCTGGCTTCTTGGACTTGGCGGCAGCCTTGATGAAGTTGAGCTGGGACTTGAAGGCACTGGCGAGAGCTGCAGCCTGTTCACCGACGATAGGGTCAATCTCCTCTGACAAAGATGTGAATGGATCGACGTACAACTCGAGGAACTCGTTGAACCCCTTGACGGATGGGCTTTGTTGTTCTTCATCCAGAGTCGTGGTGGAGATGTCGAGATCCGAGAGGGCACGGGTAGCCACAGCTGGTGGAGCCAATGGAGCCGGGGTTTCCGAGGCAGAGCCGGAGTGTCTCTCGACAATGCCCTCAAGTGCGCTGGTGGCCCTTTCGAGACTGTCAATTGGTTGTTAGTCTAAGTTTGAAACGGGGTTGTGACAGGACACGCGTTGCGTTCGGGGGAGGCATAGAACGACGCAGTGATTTCCAGGGAACATTGGAAAGACGACTCACCGTGTGAAGATCTCTGAGAACTTGTCGTGCTGTCCGTCAGCCATTGTTACAGGTTGGGGATTGCTCTGAGGGACACTTGAACTTGGGTTGATCCCGGCCCCGTCAAGGATGGAAATGCTCGACAGCAGCCGAGACCGACCGGCCGGCGGCCGATATTCGCGAAATTGCTGACTCAGCGCTGACTCAGCAGAATTAGCCCGGGCCACACCAGCCAGCCAGCGGCGGAGAAGGAAAAAAACATCAACACCGGGCGGCGGCCGGAGACTCCGATTGGGCGGTTTTTGTGGGCGACGAGCGTTTAAGGAAGCATCGCACAGCCGCTGTTTGTCATCAGATTCCGTTGAGTGGTTCTTTCCTCTGCCATTTCTTATCTCCCACTTCCCATTCCCGCCATTTCCCCCTTTGGCCAGTCGCACCCATCATAGATCTCACCCCCTCTCCCCCCTGATAAAGACAAAGGCACACACAATGGACGCCAGAGAAATCAAGACGTACATCCAGAACCTGGACAAGGCCAAGGATGACAAGACGATCCTCGAGATCCTCAACATCCTCAAGAAGGAGATCAAGCCGACGGAGCAGCTGCTCAGAGAGACCAAAGTCGGTGTGGCGGTCAACAAGCACAGCAAGTCCACCAACACGGAGATTTCGTCGCTCGTGACGAAGATTGTGAAGTACTGGAAGGAGGAGGTGAGCAAGGAGAAGAAGAAGAGAAGCGCCGCCGCCGCCGCTGGCGCCGCTACGGGCCCTAGTGCTGTGAAGAAGGCCAGTCCACCAACAGCCAATGCCAGTGGCAGTGCCGCTGCCACACGGGAGCAGAAGTTCGTTGCCGACCAGCCTCGTAACGACGTGAACGACGGTGTCAACACCGCGTTGTACGAGAACAAGATCAGAAACTCGTGTGTGCGCGTGCTGTACAACGCCATCTGCGCGGACTCGGAACACCCTCCACACAGTCTGCTCTCCATAGCGAAGGACATCGAATCCGAGGTGTTCAAGATGGAAGGGCTACAGACCAACTCGAAGTACTCTGCCAAGCTGAGAATGCTGGCGTCGAACCTGAGACGCAAGGACAACGTGGAGCTGAGACAGAAGATTGCCAACAGCGACCTCGCTGCACGGGACTTTGTGCGCATGGACTCGAAGGATATGATGCCCGACACGCTTAAGAAGGAGCTCGAGGCGATCAAGGAGCGCAACATGCACAATGCCCAGGGTGCTACGCAGGAGAGGGCCGTGACGGACCGCTTTACGTGCGGCAAGTGTAAGGAGAAGAAGGTGAGTTACTACCAGTTGCAGACGAGATCTGCGGACGAGCCGCTCACGACGTTCTGTACATGTGAGAACTGTGGCAACAGATGGAAGTTCTCGTGAGATTGTGGAATAAATGGTTGTAGCTAGATGTTTGGTGTACGTGGTTGTAGTTGTAGTTGTTGTCGCGAATCTTACGATGTTTGCCCTTTCCCCCGCTCCAAAACCTAGCAATTCTGACACTTTTTGGTGGCGAATCCTATCACAAAGACACCAACAACAGCACAGCAATGCGCCCACACCAGCTCAGACTTTTGAGACAGGCGCTCCGCCCAGTGGTACTCACCAAGAGAACCGTTCTCCAAACACCCAGCCTGTCTCGGAGCCTTCATTCTATCCACAACTCACAGGCACACATCCCACACAGAACGTATGCGACGGAGAACAAAGACGTGGACCCGAAGCTCGTGGAGCTGATCTACAAGATGCAAACCACGCCTGCTGTGATGGATGCGATCCACGATTTCGAGACGTTGGTGAGACGGAAGGGGTTTGATTCACAGACTGGGGTTGGTCAGTTCTTTTCGTTCATGAAGGATAAGGAGATTGAGGAGGCGTTGCAGAGGAGTGAGTTTCATTCATTTTTGATTCAAAGAGAGGGATACTAACTGCTGAGTAGTCATGTTTGAGATGGATAACGCCGGCATCAGGATTTCACATGAGATGTAAGTTCCATATGACCATTACAAAGCACATTACTAACAACCCAAGTGTCCAACCGCTCTTGAAGTCAATGTCCAAGACGTTCAACCCAACACCATTCAAATGAAGCCATGAGTACCCCCATTCATATTCCCATCCAGCATACCAAAGGTTGCATACAAAGTCTTCATGCTCAAAACAGAATACACATAGTCTTTTTCATTATACAGTCCTTATTCATTATTCGTCAGTGTCCTGGATATACTCCAGCAAAGTCCATACCATTTTCTCCGTGGCACTCCATCGCTGCCACCAATAGATATCGTTCGTGGTGTCATAGAGGAAAACACGCCGTATGACAGGATACACGTGTTTTCTCATAGAGATGTATTGCGAAAGGAGCAGCATGATGAGGATCACGAGGAGGAGTGTGTTTATCAAGGGTAGGGAGTATGTGAAGTTGCGTATCCCTGATTGGAGGAGTTTGGAGAGCTTGATCTCGTGGATGTCTTGGGGTTTCCTTTTGGTTTGGATCTTTGTTGCAGGTGGCGGTTGTAATGTCTTTGTCGTTGGTGCGTCATGGGGTTGTCCCAATTTGGCTATTCCTTCGTCGATGTGTTTGTTGAGCTTCTCGAATTCTGAATCGGTGAAGATGTCGTCGGTCTTCTTCTTCTTCCCCGGTATCGTCAATGGAGAGCCGAGCGAGCTGGGCACTTCGAAGGCCCTGGTGTCACTCTCGTCATGGACGTACTTCACGAAGTCGAGCTGGAGCAGATCATCCAGAAAGTCGAGGAAGATGTCCTTGTCGATGCACAGGTCCGGGAACTTGGAGACGAACAGCTTGGCCTGGTCCCAGAGCGGATCGTTGATGAGGATGTTGAACTTGGTCTCGACGCGGTCGAAAAAAGTCTGGATCTGGCGCGAGTGGATGTAGGGCAGCCCGCGGTTCGTGTCGAAGAGCACGTCCTGGACGCGGCTGCGGGTCTCGATGAGCTCCATCGGGTTGCGCTATGGGCTTTGTTTACCTTTTGGAGAGGTGTTCGCTCGCGGCCGGGCGGGAAAACAAAAACATCAACACTGGGAAGCTGTGCAGTGTGACGCGAAAATTGCCGGATGCGGACCTTGACACAATCGCGTGGCTGCGGGTGGTTTTGCTGGTGGCGAGTGTCCTTACCTTTCCTTTGCCTTGCTTTCCCTGGAGACTGGATAGTGGTCTATGTACCAGTGATGTCACGTGTGTTGATCCAATTGCACCACCGCTCGTGACCGCTCGCCACCCAGGGCCCAACGTGCGCCACACCCCACACCTCCAGCCGGACCGCCATCGTCGCTGTTGCGTGCCGCTACCAAAAGTTGCCGTGCGATCAAGTGGCACGTCCTCTTCCCCTGGGGGCCCGTGCTATAAAGCGTGCGCCGTCTCCACCTCTTTTCTTTTCACTTCTGCTCTTGTCTATCTGAGAACAGCAAAATGACCGTCCAGCCCGCCCACGACAGCATCCTCGAACTCATCGGCAACACACCGCTCGTGCGCCTCAACAAGGTCCCGCAGGCCCTGGGAATAAAGCCACAGGTGTACGCCAAAGTGGAGCTCTTCAACAGCGGCGGGAGCATCAAGGACCGCATCGCGCTGAGAATGGTTGAAGAGGCGGAGAAAGAAGGACGCATCAAGCCTGGTGACTGTCTCTGTGAGCCAACGTCGGGAAACACCGGTATTGGCCTCGCCCTCGTTGGCGCCGTGAAGGGCTACAGAGTGATCATCACGCTCCCGGAGAAGATGTCCAACGAGAAGGTGTCCGTGCTCAAGGCTTTGGGAGCAGAGATCATCAGAACTCCAACTGAGGCCGCATTCGACTCGCCAGAGTCCCACATCGGTGTCGCTAAGCGTCTGGAGAAGGAGATTCCAAACTGTCACATCCTGGACCAGTATGGCAACGTGAACAACCCGGACGCACACTACTACACCACGGGCTACGAGATTTGGAAGCAGACCGGTGGGAAGATCAGTGCTTTGGTGGCTGGTGCCGGTACGGGTGGTACCATCACCGGTATCTCGAAGTATCTGAAGGAGCAGGACCCATCGATTCAGATTGTTGGTGCTGACCCTGTGGGGTCCATCCTCGCGCAGCCGGAGGAGTTGAACAAGACGGACATTGACCAGTACAAAGTTGAGGGTATTGGCTACGACTTTGTGCCTGACGTGTTGGACAGAAAGTACGTTGATGCCTGGTACAAGACCGAGGACCAGGAGTCGTTCACTCTGGCGAGAAAGATCATTTCAGAAGAGGGTATCCTCGTTGGTGGATCTTCTGGTTCCGCTATGGCTGGTGTGGTGAAGTACTGTGCGGACCATCCAGAGTTGACCGAGGAGGACACGATCGTCGTTGTGTTCCCTGACTCGATCAGATCTTACCTGAGTAAGTTTGCCGATGACGAGTGGATGAAGTCCAACGGGTTCACCATTGAGACCAAGCGCAAGAGCAAGGATCTGGCCGTGGACACGATCAAGTCGCTGAACCTCAAGCCCGTTGTCGCTGTGCGTGAGGATGAGACCATTGAGAACGTGATCCAGATCCTCAAGGAGCGTGGCTTCGACCAGGTCCCAGTGCTGGACAGACGTTCACACAAGCTCATTGGACTCGTGACGCTCAGCTCGTTGCTCAAGGCTGTCTACTCGGGCAAGAACGTGCGCGAGTCCATCGACGACGTGATGATTGACTTCAGACGTCTCAACAACTTTGACAACGTGAACATCTTCAACGAGGCCAAGTCCTCAAAGAAGAAGTTCCAGAAGATCACGGAGAACACTACGCTCGAGCAGCTCAACCACTTCTTTGAGAAGAACGCTTGTGCTATCGTCACGGATAACGACTACAAGCCGCTGCACGTGGTGACGAAAGTGGACCTTTTGGACTACTTTGTGGGTAACTGAATCATAATTGCACGCCATCTATTGGAGTCCTTCTGTAGAAATTTGAGATGTAGATTGTGAGATGCCCATCGGTGGAGCTGTAGCTGTGCAGCTGATGGGCCCGGTGGCTGGTGCGTTTTCGCGCGGCGATGGGACGAGAAAGGGCTGACTTTTGGGTGTTTGGGGCCATTAAATAAGTGAACAAGGACATATATGGGTACATTGGACCTCAGGTAGACCATCAATCACATATATAAACCCTGCTGCCATACAAAAAAAATCAGTTAAAGTGGTTTCCTCCCCCGCGTAAACAAACACCGCGCGGGCTGGCTGCGCTGCCCGAAAAGTGCGACCAAAAGCCGAGCAACGAGCGTCTTCGCATCTTTTGTTTTGACCAGCCCAGGCCAAAACCAACGGCCAAACAAAACAAAAAGCGGATCTGTGACCCGTGACTTTGACAGATGCAATGCAACGCCCGCTGGGTAACCAGCCTCCGCTGATGGGCCCTATAAAGTTGCGCTGAGACCCAGTTTCTCCCTTGCTCCTCCATCTGTCTCATCTCCACACCAACCCCTTGTCTCTCTTTTTCTTTCACTCGCTCGCTCACACATACAATGGACTTCTACTCCCCGACAACGCTCTTCCGCCAGAACGCCATGACCAAGGTCAGATCAGTCTCCACACCACCACGCCTCGACTTCACACAGCGGAAAGTTTCCAACGAGAGCTGGCTGTACAAGGAGGACAAACAGACCCGCATCCTCGACAAGACGTGCTCGATGGACAGAGTCAACATCGCTTCAAACTACTGGCGCATCCCGGATGACGAGCTCTACCTCACCTCCGTCGCCGTCAACCAGGAGAACAACGAACAGATCGCCGTCGCTAGCGGGAAAAGCGAGTCCAATCTGTACATCTACGACATGAACCTCGACCACATGTCCCTCACACACCAGCAGACCATCACATTGCCATACATCCAGAGTATGCACTGGCTCAGCTACGACGAGACGGAGAGCACGCTGATGACCGGACACAAGAACGGCACGGTGCACATGGTCTCTGTCCCAGACTCGAACTCGGACGAGTGCGCACGTATCGTCAAGAGGTTCAACCACAAAAAGCACTTCACCACCACCCGCTTCAAGTCGCTGGCGATCAAGAGAATCGTGGTTCCGAAGTGGATCTCGAGTTCGCATTCTTTCCTCACACAGTGCAACGAGAACATCTTCCTCTGGGACATGGAGCACAGATCCGACCTCCCAATCCTCAAGAACCAGAACTTGGGACTGCTCAATTTCGATGCATCGCCTTCGAGAAACGGGATCATCGCTCTCGCTGGTGAGTTCGGTATCGCCCTCAACGACTTGAGAGCCAAGGTTAATGAACCCTCGATCTTCACTCCGAGAGACGCATTCAGCATCGGTGCGGCAAACACTATTAAGTGGGCTCCGTACGACGATAACGTGCTGGCTGCCTCACATTTGGATGGTACAGTCAGACTATGGGACATCAGGGCACAGAAGTCCTTCGGTAAGTTGACGGGTCATAACGACATTGCGACATGTCTCGAGTGGTCTGAGGAGAGTTCGAGTGATTTGTACACCGGTGGGAATGACGGGAGTATCATCCATTGGGACCTCAACTTCTTTGAAGACCTCAGTGATTGTTGTTTGAGTGAGGGACTCGAGTCTATCAAGTACTTGGGCAATAAGTTCATGACTGATGAGTACGACATCTATGCCACAGTGAACAAGAGACAGTGTGGCACGTTGATCCCAGCTGCTAAGACCTCCATTGTCGATCTCACGAGTGTCGCTAACAAGCTTGTCTCCATTGATGGGTCCTCGTTCCTCGGTGTCCATGGTAAAAGAGGCGTGGACGGGTTTGAAGTCGAAGAAGGTACATCTACACAGATCATTAACCAGATCCTCAGTGAGATCCCAGATACCACTGATTCTGAATCCATTA
>JAJMKQ010000028.1:0-80500 GCA_030569395.1 Petasospora rhodanensis
ACTGTCACGTGACCAAGATAATTCCATAGGTGGCGGCGGTTTGGGTGGCTTGTTCATTGGGTTAAAGGGTGTTTTGGATTATGTGATACATACTGATGTTCTATGATGGGTATGAACAGTGATATAGCTGGTTATAGGTATAAGGAACTGAGGTTTGTTAATGAAAACTTGAGTTTAAGCTGTATGTGAGTATCTCCCTGCCCACAGCTAAACACGAACAAGTCATAGAATCCTTTCTCTCAGATAAAAGTCAAAGAAATGAGCTACAGAGCATCTAACCACCCCCACTAAGTTGCCTTAATAACTCAGTTTGTCTGAATCAGCCCCTTACCATAATCAGTCTGCTCATCGCATAAAGAGCAAATTTAGATCATGCGGCGGGTTGCATAATCTGGTTTTCATCGTTCCGTCATAGGAACGAGGCTTTCATCCAGATGAGGGACAAGTTCATATGTATAGGAACTGGCACGAACCCTTCCATATGGGTTACTGATGACCCGCAGATGGAACCATGCAGAAAACACTTTTTCGAGAGCAGTCCCCCCTTTTTCTGTCTGCGAGATTCATCGATTCAAGATTACAGTTTCTGGCTGGAGCCAGTGTACTTTATAAAGGTCAGATCCTGACTTACTGATCAAAATTCCAGATGTACATTCTGGCAACTCACACAAATAACGATGTACATCCCTCCTACTCAATCAGCTTTGATCACAGCCACTGTGCTCAAGGGCTTCCTTGGGTCGCAGCAGCTGTCACCACTGACTCCAATGACCAATATCCAGCTTTCTGCTGTGGGACCTATGGAAATGTCCTTGCATGGATTCAAAGATCTTACAACTTTTGCCATCTATAACAAACCAGACTCAAAGAAGGCCGTGTTGGCTTATGGTATCGAGATGGTCAACATGGTCAACGAGGCCACTACAACCTGTCTCGGGTTCGGCCTTCCCCCAGAACAAATCATCGAGTCGTTGAACAAGATTGACACACACACCACTTTTAGTGAGGAGCTGGCTAACATCGTGTGCTCTACTCATAGCAAGAAGGCCGCTGATCCAACTGAGGGCTTCTACCTCGTTGAGACTAAGAAGGGTCCGCACTCCAACACCCTCGCAAGAGCTGTGAAGCTCTCAAAGGAGAACACAGAGCGCCTTCTCAGACATTTCCCACGCCAAGGCCCACTGGAGAAGGCACTCGACCTCTTTAGTGAGATTGATCCTTGGGCAAAGGATCATGTCAAGCCCGTGGCTCACCAGTTCGCGTACAAGACTAGCAACGGCCGTATCGAGAACGTGTTCTTCACCACTTTCATGACCGAGCACGAGCCGCCATCTGCTGATTTTATTGCTTCTCTGTAACTTTAACAATGAACAGCTGCTAAGTTATTGAACTCATGGTGTGAATAAGATCTCTATAAAGTTCGAAAGTTGTGGTTACCCTGTCCTACTCATAACCCAATTAGGCCGCGAATGCCCGTCCGCCCTCTGCCGCGAGGGGCCTGTCCAGCTTCCTTCCACCAGAGAAAGGGCACCGCTGAATTCACCAGCAATTTACCCTGAACCTTCATATACCTCTGCTTCACTCTTCACTTCACATCACCAGACTACATTCACCCATCGGGCAAGCTAAAGGCTCATTAAGTCCCGCACCTAAGGATGGGGCCAGTGGTTGGCGTCGCTCGGCTCCTGAGGCCACTGGTTGGTGATCGCCACAACACCACAGCGGCTACCATTCCATCGCATGGATCTTGTGTTTGGGAGACAGAAAGACCCTTGGTGGGTCCCAAGAAGTGTTTACTATCCCCGAACTCGATCATCCAAGCGCCATTCTAATTCTCTGTAGAGATCCTCTCCAATGGGAGGGGCCTAGCACCTTGAAAGGGCTCTCCTATGCGTGTTTCCACAGGGCGGTTAGGTCCTGGAACCATGAGAACGACCTTTGCTGCTTGCCGCTCTGTGTATTCTGGCGTGGGAGAGCATCAAAGTTCTGCGTGGATCGACGTGTATTGGATAGGAAAGATCGTGGGATTGCGAGTTGTAAACACGAGGTGAAAGCTCTTGGAAAGCAACGCCTCTGCTTATATCGTGCTTTGCCATGTCTCTCCCAGTGACAACGGTCAAACTGCTTGTACTCGGTGGGTTTTGGAAGCTCAGAACCTGTGCTCGTCGTAGCTGGGCTCTTTGAAGGAGGTCACGGCCGGTGCGGAGGCCTGACACCGGGTGGCTGACGTCTTTGCTGCGGGGCTGAAAAAGATCTTGGGAGACCAGATCCCCTGCGCTAGTCCATATTCGCCACTACTCAAGGTCCTTTGCTGGGTAGATCCTGGCCTGTTCCTTGCCAGTGGAGAGGCCGCCTCAAAAATCCCGCGCCGGTTCTGCACCCAACAGCCAACTTCCCAACCGGACGTAGGAGCTCAGTGAAACGCTGTCCCTTTCAGGGTTTCAAAGCCTTCTTCTTTGGTCTCTCTGCAGAAGCTCCAAACTGCCGAGTTTTGGTCCGGTGCATCCTTCACAGCTCTTTTTATGCAAAACCTACTCCCTGGTAGGGCCCAGACTTGGCCAGCCAACGTACTGAATTCCGAGCACTCCTACACCCTCTGGGATTTGACGACCTCCTTTTTCCGACGACAGATGTTGAAGAGTTTTACGCCGTACCCTTGTTCGTGCAATCATCAGAAAGACGAGTTACTTCCACTGTTAGAAGGCTTCCATCCCGCACATCAGAGTCCACAAAAACCACTTCCCCTACCCCCCCTCCACCAAAAGCTACAAAATGGACAAATATCTCAGTTTCTTAACCAATCTTTTATTCCAAAGAAAAATCACCAGTGTTGAACTCAGGGAACGTATCAGAATGCGCTGGCTGGAACAACGAAGGATCCGATACCCAATTACCCATCATCAGCCCGTCAAAGTACTTGTCAAAGCTGAACTCGTCCTTGCTCGTCACCAATTCCTGCTCGAAGAAGTCACGGAAAGTCCCACCAAAGTCGATGTTCTCAGAGGACTCAGACCCTTTTCTCTTGACATGCCATCTGTTCAGGGCCAACTTCAGAGCAGCGTCAGGGGCCATCTTCTGGGACTCGGTGATGTCCGTGGTGATGATTCGGTCTCTTGGCTTGTCCACGACGGACTTGGGGAAGAAGTACCGTAGCCCGAGAGAAGCGTACTTTGTTCCAAGGCAGAACGTGTCAGTCATTCTCATGCAACTGAGGCTGATTTCCGGAGTGATAACGAGGTAGTTTCTCAAATCCATGAACAAGTGTGCAATAGACTTGGTTAGCATTCGTGGGTCTGCAATCTTGCTGAGTATCTTGATGAGCCTCGTGAGGTCGTAGTCCAAGCTGAAATCACACAACTCCTGCAACGTTGGGATGGGCTCCAACAGATTGTCCAAGTCCTTCATCATGGCAGCATCCACTAGAGGATCATCCTTGTGATACACGACAAAATTGACAAAGTCAGCGGTCTCCAAATCCATGTACTCTCTGGCGTAGGCACCAAACCAAATCAGAGCCCTTCTAGTTCCCACTGGTTCCAGCACGGTGTTGAAGTGCACCACGGAGAGAGCGCCCACATGACCTGTAGTGTTCCATCTCTCATGGCCGATGGTGGCTGTGATGTAGAAGAACTCTCTGTAGTGGTACAAGCACAACAGCCCATACTTCACAGCGAGGACCTTCATCATGAACGCCCTGTCGGAGGTGCCCATAGTCTCACCGACGGAGTCCAGCGCCTTCGTGGCCAAACAGTAGATGTTCAACAGCGTGGCAAACATCATAGAACGGATGAAGTACCTCTCAGCAGCGCCATAGAAGCCAACGAGTGCCGCTCTCGAAGAACTGCCCAGGTGTCGAAGCGTATGGAAGTCCTGCTCCATCGTAGGGCCCAAGTTTTTGAAGGCGTCATGGATCTTTCTGGAGCACACCTCGACTTTTGCCAGGATGTGATCCACGGGGATATTCTCATCCATAGTGTTGATGATGTAGATGGCTGAGTGGAGAGCGACAAGGGCACGACCGACTGGGTTGTCCATCTGTGGAGGGAGAGGTGAGACTTCCGGTAGTGTTATACTCGGGACATAGCCCAGCTCAAGCGAGTCCATGAGGTCCAGCATGGCGAGGCTGTACCAGATGTTCTTGAAGGTCTGTTCACACTGTGGCGTGATCCCTGGATAGAGCTTCTGGAGGTCCTCGTGGAGGTGTTGGAAACGGGCACGTTGTATCAGGTTGCGTGTTGTGAGGGCAGAGTGCTGTGGAGAGTCGTAGCCACACAGGAGGATGGTACAGGCAACGTACCTTCTAAAGAGATGGAGATCAAAGAGTGCAATGGTGATGGTGGTGCTGGTCTCGTTGGTGTCTCCAAGGGTGATTCTGGTGTTCAAACAGTCGATTTTCAACAGGGCACTGGCGTACTTGAGACACAGGGCGTAGTTCCATGCATCTTGGAGCTCTCTGTCCACACGACGAGAGTTGATGAGATAGCAGACTGCCAGGGAGAGTATGAGCAAGGCCAGATGTGTGAGCTTGTGGCCCTCGGTGAAGGGGTCAAAGGTGAGGCACGGCGTACCGTCAGCTTCGTCGAAGGCAATGCATCCCTCAATCTCAGCGAGAAGCTCGTCTGGGATGGGTGGCATCCCAGCCACGTACCGAGTATAGTACTGGGACTTGGTGACGGTGAGGAACTCTCTGAAGTTCTTCTGGTCCGGAATCAACAGAGCCATGAGTTCTTCAAGCATCTGTAGTATGACAAACTCACCATCGTTCACCTCGATGCCAATGACCGCGGCCATGCATCTTTCCTCGTACACCTGAAGACATGGAGTCACGTTGAAGAGCCCAGGCATCATCTTGTCGGAGATGTACTTCAGTCTCTCCTTGGACAGGATATTCATGGCCGTGAGAGGGATCACCTTACGGTGAATGTCTGGGGTCATGGTTGTGGGCAAGTAAAAGTAGTCCTCAGTGGTCTTTGTGGCAAGCTTGCCCTCCTGAGAGGCCAGAAGAACCCGGAGGTTCTTGATCTCGGTCTCGAGCTCCTTCTTGCGGGACCGCTCCTTGTCCAAAGTCTTCTGGGTGTCCTTAGCATGGAGCGTGATGCCATCCTTGTACACACAGGGGATAGCCAGGTGCTCGCAGCGGGAACAGCTGGGGAGGGTCTTGTCACACTTCTTTCTCCGCAGTCGACAGGAGACACAGGTTGTTTTGGAGGGCATTAGAGGCGTTTGAATCGGTTGATCTACCCAGAGTCAGACACCCACCCGCCCCAGCACTTATAGGCGTCCTCCAGCGGGTTTATAAAGCTAAGTGAGGTTCTTTGGTAGGGAGCACGAACAAGGCAGCAGGCCCGCAGAACTGGTCACCCCGGGCCGTGGGCCGTGGGCCGTGGGTCTCTCGCCGCCAAAAGTCTCACAAAGAGGCGGATTCAGCGCGGGCGGTGGATGAGGTGGAAGTTGCGGAGACAGAAGCAGCAGCAGCCGAAGTAGCAGCAGTGGCAGCGGATTTTAGCATCGGGGATCCCAGTCTCCGATCTGGGAGAGATTGGGACATTGACACGCTGGAAAGATTTGCGATGATGAACCTCTTGTGAGCTAGCAGACTCTGTGCCCCTTGTTATCTATGACCATCAATGTGGGGGCACCAACTAAAAGGCAGAATCTAGGCCCATGTCTGCTAATGACAAAGACTAGGCGTTGCTAGGAACTACTGGAAACTGTACGACAGTTCGCACAGTAACTTCGTACTAAATAACCTGCACAGAAAGGGTGTGATTGTTTGGTCCCGAGGCTAAAGATGGTCCCACCCTAGACAGATCCATCGCAAAAGTACAGCTTTCCCGGGCCCGTGAAATGGACGACAGTACACACCCCGCGCAGAAGCCACAGGGAGCTACACAAGTATCGGAGAATCCCACTTTTGTCAAGCGCCACTGTTCCTTGCGTTGACCGGGACCATGGTTGGCTTTCTTGTACAACTACGAGGCAATTGGACGCGTTGCCACAGAACCAGCAGCGCATGGCGCCTCCGCTGCACGACGGATGGGCGTCGCTGAGCGATATACCAGAGATAACGAACCCCAGGACCCAGCACCCATGGAAAGCCGGGTCCTGTGATCCGATAGGGTTTCACGGTGGCCAAACTTAAGATTTGCCAGTGACATTAAATCTTGCGATAAGCTGTGAGATGGCCGGCCAGATGGGCAGTTACTAGAAAGGGCAAGGAACTTCCCCACGCTTGCCCACCTTTGCGCTCCCGGCCTGCTGTTCTCGGCTCCTTCCTCTGCTCTCGCAAGGAAATACGGAGTGCGCACCTTTTTACGAAACAGGGAAGTTTCCCGATTCGGCCTTTTTGCATACAGCCGGAAACACCCGGACACCGATCACGTAATCACTTACATAATCAATAGTGGTTATGCAGCCCTGCTACAGAGCTTCTGCCCGGTTTCAGGACGGTGTCATGATCACAGGATATCAGGAGGAGAAGCGGGTGAGGGGCTGCACTTCCCCTCTCGACAAGCAACGCAAAATGAGCAGCACCATCATGTTGAGGCGATTCACACACGTGTCTCACCGCCAGTTCCACCGTTCGGTGATAAGATACAGACCCTCCAGTGAGGGCAACGATGACGACTATGAGATCGATCTGATCACGCTCAAGAAGCGGGAGAAGAAGAAGCCCAAGAGAAAGAAAAGCATCAGGGAGGTCATGGAGGTTGCTGCCCCTGGCGTAAAGTATGGTGAGGGTGCGGTGAACGAGAAGGTGGAGGTCACTTTGCCCTTTAAGGAACCTGTGGAGGAGGACACGGATGATTCCAGGATCGTCAATCTGAGCGAACCTGTTCCTAAGAAGGAGCCCACCGACGAGGTGTTGAGAGAAGCAGCATGGAAGTTCTTGGATCAGATTTCCAAGAAAGAGCAACCACCAGCAACAGGCAAGCAACCGGATGGCCTGTGGAAGTTGGTGAGCCATGAGGTCCCGCACCTGACAAAGGAGGCGGAGACGCTTGCACAGGAGATTGAACAGAGCATCACGAAGATGAAGGCGATCAAATCCAGGATCCAGGAAGTGGAGAAGCGTGAACAAGAGGCCTTGGATGAGTTGTTGAAGAAGGCTGAGGAGAACAAGCTGGAGCGTGCGGAACTGGAGAAGTTTCTCAAGGATGCAAAGCAAACTAAGGACAAGGTTGACGAGGAGCACTTCAGAGAACAGAGAAGATACGAGTTTTCTCTGAACAGTGCCAGAACGTTACAACAGGGCAACTTCTTCACACCTATCGACGTGAAGCTCATCAGATCGGCCCAGAAGTCCCGCTCACTCATTCCGAGATTCTCACTCAAGGAGGAGAGCGACGACCTGCTCTTCCCAACGATACCAAAGACTACAACCAAGAACTTGACACACGAGTTCATGGTGTACTTTAACGGTAAGCAGATTATGACACACGACGAGAACCCACTGGGCCCTCACCACCACGTTCCAGACCTCGTCACTATTTTCAAGGAACTCGGAGATCCAAGCAAGTACATGAAGACCATCACAAAGCTCGAGGACCAGAAGTGGAGACTCATTGGTGTACAGGAGCTGCAGGGTGAGAAGGTGCTGGTGTTTGAGAGATTCATCGACAAGGAACAAGAAGCCAAGGATCAGAAGAGGGCAAAGATCAGGAGATGGGCTACGATTGGACTGGTTTCATTCGCAGTGTTGAACACTGTTGGGTTCTATCTTGATGACCATTCATTAGTGTAAACATACATATAACTTATTCTTTCATCTCAGCGTCTGGTTTCTGTGGCAGCGACTCGGTGTTCTTCGCCACAAAGACGTACTTGAACTTGTTAAGCATACCCGTCGTACCGTTCCAGCCTCTAAGAAGTTCCACTGTGAGCTTGTCACTGAGGTCTGGAATCTCGTAGCCGGTCTCGTACTCATGCAGCTCATGCTTCTTCTTCTCCTCCAAGATCATCTGTCTGTTGGAGGCTGGACGGCCCTTACGTCTCTCCTTGATGAGTTGTTCCAACTCCTCGTCGTCCCTGGAGAGGAAAGCTTCAATGAACAGCTTCATGTCGTCCAGATCAAACACCTCCTTCTCAGCTCTGTTTACCACGGCCTCCTGCAAGAACTTGATTCTCATCATCTCCATCTCCTTGCGCTCGACATGCTGTGCCTTCTTCTGCTGGATCTTCTGCTCTCTTAACGTGGCTCTGTTGAGCTGTTTGAACTTACGTCCCTTCGGGTGCATGGCACCCTTGGACTTCTGTATCGTCTTCTGGACCTTAGAGAGGGAGTGCTGAATAGGCATGCTTGGGTTTCTGGCTGCTGTGCTGTGTACAGTCTTCTCAGAAGGTGCCAGGCGTCTCCAGATAAATTTTCAGGCCCGCAGGAAAATCCTCCTCCGCCGGCTCATCGCTTCTACCCAATACGGCAGTTACCTCTTTGGGATATTCTTTTGTGGCTCGCCCGCCGCGCCGACGACTTTTTTTTTTCTCATCTTCTCGAAGCTGGACATAACTACTGGAGCTGCGCTCTCTGCCCGCTTTCTAATTCGAACGGAACCGACGCAAGAATGACCAAGCAATACACCGAAGAAGAGCTTCTCGCCCTCCGCACGACCGCCGTGGTCCCAACTGCCGTCGACTTCGCCGAATTCACCAAGGCCATTGAGGAGCAGAGAGCCCTCGAGCAGTCCGAGGAGCACGACGTGTCGGGCCGCAGAAGATCCTCTCACGGTGGCATGAGACCTGTCTTCAGAGCCAGAGCTCCAAAGCCAAAGGTCATTCCACAGCCAGACGAGGATGGCTGGGTCACCTTGAACAAGAAGAAGGCCTCCATCTCCGGTGAGGACGCTACCCAGTCCAGAGATGAGTTCAGAAAGACCACGGAGAAGACCACCGCCGTCAAGGTCCGCCCAAACAACAAGAACATTTCATCAAGCAAGCCAGCTGATGCCAGAGACATCACCGCCGACAAGCCAAAGACCGCCTTCAATGCCTTTGCTGCTCTCGATTCCGAGGATGAGAGCGACGAGTCCGAGGAGGATGACGAGTAACGTGTTTTTATCCCAAATTTGATTTCTTTCCCGACCATCAGGCCATCACTCACAAGAGAGAGCTGAGTCTGGTGTCTCCTGTTCTGTTCGTTCTTCATTCACACACATACGCCGCCACACACACCTCCCAAAAAAGAATCCACTCACAATTCCTCCGCGTACAGAACAACTTGGAGAATGTCCGAGTGTACACTATTTTTGCCCCATTCTTATGTTTTGCCAACGACGTTGTTACCTTTTATATATAATCCCTTACAACATCATGTGTTTCTACTTCTCCTGAACTCTTGTAATTACGGTGTATCAAAAAGGGAGGAATTAAAAAACGCCCACGTCGGCATCAACCCCTCATTGTCAATGCACCCCTATCGTCCAAGTCGTCATCAAGCGACAAATCCTGCAACAAGGTTCTTGCATCCGTTCTCTGTCGTGAAACCACATCCCCATTCACCTTCAATGCCGACCCAGAGATGGCCTTTCGAAGTTCTTGCACTTTTGGAACGTTCAACTTGCCCATGATCAGAGATCTGGCAGACAGCGGGGCAGATTTGATGCTGTGCGAATCACCATTGGCAAACATCCCCGTAGGCTGCATCAAGTTAGCGAAAGAACCTGCCTTTGAGTCTGTGTGTGACATGACAGATGTATCTGGTGCGTCCTTGTATGACTCTGTGACCCCCACTGGGACGGTGCCGTAACGGTAATGCGTGGCAAATATCGTGTCGCTGTAAGCTTGGAAGCTGCCATCCTGAATGAACGACTGCACTTGCTTTTTCGTGAAAGTGAACTCTTCTCTCTGTGTGCTCTTCTCAGCTGGGACCACATTGGATACAACCCATAAGCCATGTGACTTTCTATAGTCGATTCTTGCCAATGTCTGGTCCAGCAATTCACCGTACTGAAGTGTCTTGGTCGCAAAGTAGAGGATGCAGTACCCCAAATTGTCCTTCATAACGAGTTCAGGATCACCTCTAGTCTCCTCAGACAACTGCCAATCGAACAAGAATGGAATGGAGTTGGCAATGGCATTGATACCAAACTTTTGTGCAACCAACTCAATCAAGTTCAACAAGGCATCAAAGACAGGGCCCTGAGGCAACTTCGAGCACTGCTCAATCTGTTCGTATAACTGGTTGATGACACTGACGTTCGCTCCTGAAATCAAGTTGTTGTGATCTGGTTGGATGTAATCGTCCTTGGTGTACTCCAATTGAAGCTCCGTGATGAGCAAGTCGATGTACTTGTCCTGCAACACAAAGTTTTGCTCCTCGCTCAACTTGCTGTACGACAACAACGAAAATGTGTCACTGAAGATCTCCAATGGTACAATGCTTCTTTGGACAGTAGCGTGTTCATGAGCCGTAGTCAACACGTTCTTGATGTTGTCCAACAACACCACTGCAACTGGTTGGAAGTCCTTTGGCGGCTTGGCGACGCACTCCTTCAATCTCACAAGTAACTCACCAGTCATGTCGACAATCTGGTCCTGGTAGTAGACATGCGTAGCGAGAGAGCCAATGGCGTCGGAGTATCCTCTGATCAAATCCTGTGATGAAGTGCTCTTTGTGAGAAGCAAGTGGAGTTGCAAGTCCACCAACTGACGCAAGTCATCAATGACCGAGAGACCAATCAAGTTCACCGACGATGACAGTAGACGAGAGATCACGTGCAAGTATACAATCTGCTCTGTAGGAACGGCGTCCTTCTTGAGCTGTTGAATCAAGATGGTCAACACGATGAATCTTAACTGAACTGGGATCCAGTTAGCAACCATCTCCGTCACTGCGGCAGCCCAGTCATGGTTGACACCAGACTTTGCCAAATACGTTGCAACAGATCTTGTGCATGTTGTGAGTTGTGTGGCTGAAGTAGTGTGGAAGAATGTTCTGAGTGCCTCAATTGCGAGCTCGTCTGTGTTGATCTCCATTGGCGATTGTGGCTCTGCAGTGTTTGTAGCTGGGGCAGCCGTTGCGGATTTGGCTGTGTTGAATCTCGACAGCTGCTGTTGCTCAGAACTATGCGATGAAATCTTCTTCAGAAGTGTCTCCTCCGTGAAGTCGTTTTGAATCTCGCTGATGACGAGTGGCATGGCCGTGCTCAGCACCTCTTTCCCCTTGCCCATGGAGATGAACTTGGAGCTGGCAAAACTGGTGGCAGCCTTGAGGGCGATGGCTTTCCACTCAGTAGGGTTGGCAGCTGGAGTTTTGATGCCCAAGTTGAGGAAACCCTGTGTCAATGCGGTGTAGTTGTCGACGAACTCCTGGTCGCCGGTGATCAGCTCCTCCTTCAGCGCCGTCGAGAAGGTGTGGAAAACCGGACCGGCATGCTGGCAAAGACCCAAGTCTCCAGTGGTGAGGACGCTGCGCAAGATGGATATTACGTTCTCTGCAAACACATTGACGTCGTCGGGGCACTTCTGGATCAACGCGTCGATGATGTCCAACGTGACCTGGACGTTCCCGGTGCGGGCGTGGCTGATGTCATTCTGGTTCTTCTTCTCCATGAAGCGGCCAACCTTTTCGAGCTTGACACGTCTGGTGGACGCGTAGTAGAGCAAGTAGCTCAACTCTGAGGAGTTCGGCTTCTTGTCTGGCCCACGGCCAGCGGGGTAGCACTGGACAATGAGCTTCTGGTGCTTCGGCTGGAAGAGCGGCATTTGAAGGTGGCGAGGACGCGGGCTGTGGTAGGGCGCTTCGTGTGAGAGTTGAGCAGATGTTTCGGGAGCGAGTGGCTGTGTGGAATATGGAACTTCTGTGACCGCTGGACCCGCTGCTCGCTGTTGCCGCCGGTGGTGGGAGCTCTCAAGGAAGACGGGCGGCTGTTTACGTGGAAGTTCGGGCGGCTCGAATTCTTTCGGCCCGCGACGGCCGCGGCTGAGGCCGGAGATGAAAAACACATCAGGACATCAGCTCCGTCTCCAGCAACTCACAACAAGGGCTCCAGATCCAAGAAAACGCACAACCGATACAGCCATGGTGCCCGTCTACGTCAGAGGAGGCGCATGGAGCAACGCCGAGGACGAGGTCCTTAAGGCTGCCGTGTCCAAGTACGGTCTCAACCAGTGGGCACGAGTCTCTACACTTCTCCCTAAGAAAACAGCCAAACAGTGTCGTGCAAGATGGCAGGAGTACCTCGACCCGAGAATAAGGAAGTCAGACTGGTCTCCAGAAGAAGATGAACAGCTGCTGAATCTCGCAAGACTCACACCGAACCAGTGGCGCTCCATCGCGTCAACATTGGGAAGAACGGCAACGCAGTGTGTTGAGAGATACCAGAAGCTCCTTGACGAAGCCGCTGGAGGATCAGCAGAAGGAAGCAGTGACCTTGGACTCACTGGTCTCGTCGGTGGAGAGACCATGAAGGCGATTGGTGCGTCAACGAAGGACGAAGTTGGCGATCTCAACCTCAACGCTGAGCACAGAGAGGCCATCCCAGACTCAGTGGACATGGATGACGATGAGAGGGAGATGCTCTCCGAGGCCAGGGCAAGACTTGCCAACACGAAGGGTAAGAAGGCCACGAGAAAGATCCGTGAGAAGATGCTCGAAGAGAGTAAGAGAATTGCTTTGTTGCAAAAGAGACGTGAACTGAAGCAGGCGGGAATCACGACGAAGCTCAAGGCCCCAAAGAAGAAGTATGCTGGCCAGCTTGACTACAACGACGGAATCCCATTCGAACACAAGCCCACGGAAGGTTTCTATGACACTACTGAGGAGACTTTCAGTAACGAGCAAAAGCAGAAGGCATTTGAGAGACAGGTTGAAAAGTTTGGAGTTAAGGACGATAAGCCAAAGGAGAAGAGACAACGTGACAAGTCACAGAAGACAGAAACAACTATTGAGAAGGAAGCCAAACCAGTCGAAGACCAGCTATTCAAAAAACGCAAGCTCGAACTTCCAGAACCACAGTTCAAGGAATCGGAGCTCGACCAACTGGCCAAGAAGGGTGATGTGGAAGCCATAGAGACGCTCAAACAGAAGGCTATCACACAGGGCAAAAGCATCGACGAGCGTATTACCGACGCTGCACAGAGAGTTAGGGAGGAGAAGCAGGTACAATCGGCACTGTTGATCACCGAAGAAGATGTTGATCTAGATGACTTTGAGACCACAAAGGATCGTGAAGAATCAGCAGAAGTTGTTGTTACGGAGAAGAAGGACATCAAGACATCCATCAGAGAGAGACTCGCTGCCCTTCCAAAGCCAAAGAATGATTTCGAGATCGCCGATGAAGACGAACTCGAACAAGCAGATGAAGAGGATGAGCAGGAGACGGAGCCAACATCGAGAAGCGAGACGATACCAGAGGACAAGGGTGAACTTGAGAGACTTCATCGTTTGAAAGTGGAGGAAGAACGCAAAGCGGCACTTCTGAGGAGATCGCAGGCTATACAGAAGGGTCTCACTGTCCCACAGCCTGTTGATGGTATAAGTTCTGCTCTTTCAGCCAAGGACCAGGTTGCTGCACTTGTCAACGAGGAGATGGTCAAGCTGATACGCTCTGACTACGCCAAACTCAACAACATCTCTGGACAACCGCTCCTTGCTGATCTGGACGATGAATCGAGATCTCTTTTTAACGCAGAAGTTTCCAGGGAATCCAACGAGGGAGAGATGAAGGCATTCCAAGCCGAGTTCGTCAAGACCCACGAGACAACATACAAGCCAAGGCTCGACACATCCACACTGATCACCGAGCTCCAAACGTTGGTGGAACGTACAAACAAGCTCGAGAAGACAGCAACGAAGCAGTTCAAGGGATACCTTACACGACACGAATCTCTGACCTCGGAGTCAGTTCAGTTGATCAACGAGTTGAAGGACTTGGACAGGGTGTTGACTGCCATGGAGATGCTCAGAGACAGCGAAAAGGTGTGTGTGCAAACCAGAGCAGACACACTGAGAGAAGAGGTTGATGTGCTTGTCCGGGCTGAACAGAGGGCACAGGAACACTACTTGGAGCTCATGAGAACGAGATAGAAAGACTTCAGCAATTTTAACGCTTATGACCAAATACAGTAATTACCCTTTTGGGATATTTAAAATTCGCGAACGGGAAAGGTTTGTTTACATTTCGCAAGCGTCGCCTTCCATCTTTTCTCTGATCTTCAGCGGTTCAGACCAGCACCGAAAGACATTGAAATGGACTCCAATCTCCTTTTCGTCCCCTTCAGAAAGACGCAGAAGATTGAGTTCGGGGCCGTGCTCCGCGATATCATCTCCAAAGAGTTCTATCAGACCGCCTCCGCTTTTGAAGCCGATCTCCAGGAAGTTGACACACTCCGCAACGATATCATCGATCTCGGGGTGACGCCGCACGACTTGGCATTGTTGAAGAGATATTATATCCACCTCTCCACATTTGAGACGAAGTTCCCCAACGATGTGGCGGAGTTCCCGTGGTACGGGACCCTGGGATACAGAGCCACCGGTCCTGTGAAGATCAAGTCGTTCATGTTTGAGAAAATCAACTTGGTCTACAACATCGCCGCATTGTACACACAAATGGGTGTTGAACAGGATAGGTCGAGTGATGAGTGCTTGAAGAAGGCATGTCTCTACTTCCAGTATGCCGCCACGCACTTTGGACTGATTCACAAGCTTGCTCAAGAAGATCCAGAGTTGACACTACCGCTTGACCTCCAACAAGGAACGATCGAGACATTGAGATTCTTGTGCTTGGCACAGGCACAGGAAGTGTTTTGGCAGAAGGCATCAATGGACAAGGTGAAGGATTCGTTGGTGGCCAGGTTAGCCCTCCAAGTATCAGACTACTATGCCAAGGCTCTCCAAAGTTCAACGAGAAGCGAAGGGTTCAGAAGTGAATGGATCAACCACATGACCGTTAAGAAGTTGCACTTCGAAGCAGCAGCACATTACAGAGCATCATTGGTCTCTGTGTCAGCGTCCAAGTATGGTGAAGAAGTGGGTCATCTCCAAGCAGCACAGAAGTGTATTTCCAACGCCACAACACATCTCAAGTTTGTCAGTCAAGCAGTGAAACAAGACTTTGAAGGCTTGACCCAGACTGTTACAGAGACCCTCAGAACAGCCGAAAAGGACAATGACTTAATCTACCTGCAAGATGTGCCATCGATCTCCGATCTCCCACCTATTGTGAAGGCACCAGTGACGAAGGACATGCCAGTCGATGAACTTTTGGCACCATTCGACGCACTCAACACGAACAACTACGGCAAACAGCTCTTCCAAGACCTCTTACCATTCTACGTGATCCAGGTGAGCCATGCCTACCGTGAGAGACAGCAGGAGTATGTACAGAAGCATATCGTCACTCCAGTGAGGGCACTCACGAAGATCATGCATCAGTTCCTCTTTGAGAAGGGTCTTCCAGCCTCAGTGGATGCAGTGGACAAACCGATTGCACTCCCATCCACACTTCTTGAACACCAGCGGGATGTGAGAGCGAAGGGAGGACTGGAGAACTTGAAGAAAACGTTTGCCGATATTAAGGCCCTCTCGGTCGATGGTGAGCGTTTGCTTCAAGGTGCGAAAGAGCGACTCCAGATCGAGGCCGAGGAGGATGAGACTCTCAGAAACAGACAAGGATCACAGCACTGGACGAGACCAACCTCGAAAGAGGCTGCCAAGGAGTTTTATGATAAGATCCAGGAGTTGGAAGGATACTTGGAGAAGGCCAAACATGGTGACGAGGTTGTCGAGGAACACATTGGTCAGATTGAGAAGCCGTTGAAGGTTTTGGGCTCTGATGAAGCCACGCTACGTGAACACATTCCAAATTCCAAGGCGAAGAAGCTGTTGGATCCATCACTCAGCAGAGTCATTGCCGAGCTCAGGGAGGCGTTGAAGAAGAGCAGAAGATTCGAATTGGAACGGGAGGAGTTTGTGAGTGTCGTGGAGGTGAAGGCTGAGCAGTTCAACATCTTGCCAAAGATCATCAGCGAGTACAAGTCCATTCAGAGAACTTCCAAGGCTACCAAGGTTGACGAGTCCACTTTTGAGCCGGTGTTCAGTAAGCACATCAAGAACTTCTCATCAGACCTGGACTTCATCGAAAAGCAAAAGAGATTGCAACAGACATGGGAGAGGCAGGTTGAAGACTTGAACAAGAAGTTCCTACATTTGAACACTGCACAAGGTTCTAACTCAGACAGGGAGAAGGTGCTCAAGAACCTGGATGCAGTGTACAACGTGTTCACTGATCTCTTGGAGAACATGTCACAGGGTCTGAAGTTCTACAACGACCTCAACGCACAGTGCCAGGACCTCATTCAGAGAATTGACAAGTTTATCTATGAGAGAAGACTCGAAGCTCGTGATCTTGAGATGGAGCTCAACTCCAGATTCCAGAAGCTGCAGATTCAGTCTCCAAAGAAAGTGTCCTCTGTCCCAACTGAGATTGAGAGGCCACAGTCTCCAGCGCTCGTGGCTCCAAAGGCAAAGAAGGCAACGAAACCTAATCCTGGATTGTGGCAGCCTGGGAGTGACATCCAATTCGGGTAGTCTCCTATATACAATCATTTACCCTTCTTTGCCAACCACTCCTCGTACTCCCTTTTGCGCTTGCCTCTGTTCAAGTTAGATCTGTGACGCTTGCTCTTGAGATGGATCTCGTACTGCTTCTCACCGACCAGGATCAGGTGTGTATCATCTGGGTTCTTGCAAACATCACATGTGAAGTGTTTCCATTGTGCTGACTTGTCCTCCTTCTCCGTTTCGAGGAGCTCGGCGAGTCTCTCTGGCGCTTGTGGGGATTGTGGGGTCTTCCCAGAGAGGAAATCCTCTGTAATAGCGCTCCCTCTTTCGAAGACAGTCTCATTCCAGCGTGAAAGGTCTGTAGCATCCAACACATAGAGCCTACCACCGTTGATGAATCCATGCTTCTCTTCCACTTGCAAGTCAGAATACAACAGACCCTTGATCCACTTGACTTGTTTCTTAGCATACTGCCTTGTCCTCGTCTTCATGTCTTCCACAGAGCACTTCAACGCCTCTTCATTCTCCTTGTTTGTCTCCAACCAGGGAAGGAACTCCTTGAACCCAATGACCTGCCACACACCACGTTCACAGTCCGGTTTCGTCACAGACTTGGTATAGTGGTCATACAGTTCGTTGATCTCCTCCAGACCGCCAATGCTCAGCATCTTATCAACTCTATCGTCCAGCCTCTTGTCCAGGACAGGCTTATCAGCGAACAGCCAAAACGGCAGAGTTCTGAATCTCAACGATGAGCCTTCTTCCCCGGACTTGGTCTGCTCGGTGTAATGCTCACTGGTCTTCTTGTTGGTCATGAAGCAGATCTCCAAGGCTCTTCGCACACGTCGTGTATCATTCGGATGGAACTTCTCAGCGATTTGTGGGTCGAGCTTTTGTAAAGTCTCGAACACTTGGTCTGAGGGCCCATCGAGAATGGCTTGTTGTTCGGGCGTGAGCTTGTGATCCCCCCTCTTCTCTTCCGACTGGATGGTCTTATTGGTGAAGAGTAGTGAGTTGAGGTAGTAGTGTGTCCCACCAACGATTATGGGCAGTTTCCCTCTATTGTGGATGTCATCAATAGCAGAGAGAGCCTCTTTCTGGAATCGATGGATGAAGTACTCCTCGTCCCATCCGACGTGGTTCATAACGTGGTGCGGTATCCCCTCGCGTTCCTCTATTGGATGCTTGTTCGTGATCACAGGTGCACCTCTGTACATCTGCATAGAGTCCGCGTTGATCACTTCACCGTTGAACCTCTTTGCGAGCTCGATACTGAACTGATGACTGTGTTAGTGAGTGCAGACGATGCTTCTAGGCGTGTGTGTACTCACTTGTGACTTTCCCACACCGGTTGTGCCCACAATGACGACGACATCTTTCTTGGCCCCGGTCATGATCAGTCGCCTGAAAGCCTGGAGCATCTGTTGGGTCCACTCTGAGAAATTGTGTCAAACTGGGGTCCGGACCTCATCGACTCCGCCAAAGATTTTCTGCAGTGGTGTCCGGGTGTTGCGCTGTCGCATCGTCAATTGTTCTGGCCCGATTCGGCGAAGCGCATTTCGAAACCGCTGGCTTTGCGAGTTTTGAGGCGCTTGCGGGTTTATAAAAGCGTGGAGACCCTCTTCGTCGGCCTTCGAGAGAGATCCTCCATTTCGGCAATGGAGACAGAGACAATGGTGAGTTTTGAGCTTTCCCATCCCTGACGACACCGACTAACATACCGACAAGGAAGCTTACAACTACGACGACATCGAGCCCCTGCCGCTGAACCAGGATGGCATCACCGTGTGCACAATCATGTACAACGAGGACTACAAGCTCGTGATGGGATTGTTCAGAGCACTACAAGCCAAGAACGAGTACTCGGAACGTGCGCTTGCCATCACCAGCGACGCCATCGCATTGAATGCTGCACACTACACCGTGTGGCAGTACAGATACCACAATGTTGTTCAGTTGCAGAAGGACATCGATGCCGAACTCGACTGGGTGGAGGAGATTGCAATTGACAACCCTAAGAACTACCAGATTTGGCATTACAGACAGATGCTCTTGGAGCATGTGGGGAAGAAGAATCCAACGAGGGAGTTCCCGCTCATTGAGACGATGCTGGACGACGACACGAAGAACTACCATGTGTGGTCGTACAGGAAGTGGGTTGTCCAGTGGACTGACACGTGGGACTACGAGTTGGAGTTTGTGGAGAAGTTTATCGACAGAGACGTGTACAACAACAGTGCCTGGTCCCACAGATTCTTTGCCGTGTTTGGCAGTGGGCAGAATGTTGATGTGGAGAAGGAGATTGCATACACAAAGGAGAAGATCACGCTGGCACCACACAATGTGAGCTCGTGGAACTACTTGAACGGGATCTACGAGAAGCTGGACAAACCGCTGGCTGATTTGGAGGAGTTTGCACTGCAGTATGCCAGTATCGACGGCGAGAACGACACACAGTCCATCCATGCGCTCGAGCTGCTCACGAAGATCTACAAGGCCAAGAAGCAGACCGACCTGGCAAAGAAGGGGTACGAGCTGTTGGGAACGAAGTACGACAAGATAAGGCAGAACTACTGGACGTACCAGCAGTCTCTGCTGGCTTGAAATAGAAGAGCAACGATGTTACGAAGAGATTAGCCGCCGTGTAGACGTTCATTGTCTGGAGCAGTATTGCTGGCCTCACTGGAAAGACTTTGAAGAGCCCAAGCAGAATGAGCATGAAGCACCGCAAGAAACAGGTAACGCCTCGCCTGCTCCATGAAACGTGGCGCCTAGTAGGAGGCAGCCTTCGTGGTACAAAGAGACAGGGAAAGTTACCCAGAGATCAATAATAACACAGGACACGGAATATCAGATCCTTGGAGAGCCGGTAAAAACTGAGGCGTGATAGATCGAGAGAAGTTCAAAGAGGTGGGGAGGGGGAAGGAGCGGGAGCGCCGCTTTTTATACCCGTGGAAGGGACCGTCAACAACAAGCCCGAATAGGGGAATTACTAGCAGACCGCCGTACCCAGACCATTCGATAACAACTATCTGATGACCATCCCACACTTTCAGCGAGTTTCAGCAGATTCAAAATGTTGCCGCCTTTTACAGACTGGGTCTCTCTAGACTTTTATTAGCGTGCAATAAATTACAATCACAGCTCATCTCTGATGTACTTGAGCTTGTCCTTGACCCCTCCTGGCGTGATCACAACGTACTCGACGATCAGGTCGCCGTGCTCGTCTGAGTTCTCCTTCAGCGGCATGCCCTTGCCCTTGATGATGTCCACTTCACCGTGCATCACGCTCTGACCAGGCTTCCTGCTGATGGTCACGTTCTCGTCGTCGAAGAAGAGAATGTCTCTGGACCAGCCTCCTGTGAGTGCCTCCTTCAATGTGAGCGGCTCTGTGCGGTACAAGTTCGTGTGGCGTCTTCTGTAGCCCATGTTCTCGCCGTCCTTCTCCACGAAGCGCACGAGCATGTCGCCGGCAACCCAGTCCGGCGACTGGTCACCTTCGCCCTCGAGCACATGTCTGTGGTCTCTTGGTGCACCTGGCTCGATCCAGACGTTGTACTCTCTCTTCGCTCTCTCTGTTCCGTGGCCGTGACACTGTGTGCATGCCTTCTTGTATGTCTTTCCTCTTCCAGAGCACTTGTCACACGTTGTCTGCACCTGTTGGAACATCCCCGGAGCCAACTGTCTTCTCACAATCTTAGTTCCTGAACCCTTACAGTCCGGACACGTGTGTTCCTTCCCGTCATCAGAGCCAGTGCCGTGACAATGCTCACACAGGTTCTGCATCATCACGGAGAAGGAGACATCCTTACCGTTGTAGAACTCCTTCAACGACACGTCGAGCTTCACCTCGGTGTTTCTTCCTCTTGGCTTACCCTGTTGACGTCTGCCACCGCCGCCTCCAAACATGTCACCGAACGGATCGAACCCACCGCCAAATCCTCCAAACCCACCGAATGGGTTACCACCACCACCGCCGCCGCCACCACCACCACCGTTCTTCACACCTTCGCTGCCATATCTGTCATACGTGGCCCTCTTATCCTCGTCGCTGAGCACATCGTATGCCTCACCAATCTCAATGAACTTCTGGTGCGCCTCCTCGTCCCCGGGGTTCTTGTCCGGGTGGTACTTCTTCGAGAGCAGCCTGTACGCGGTCTTGATCTCCTTCTCGCTGGCATCTTTCTTGACGCCGAGCACTTTGTAGTAATCCACGTCTGCGAGCACGGACGCGAGACAGATCGCTAGCAGTGCGAAGATTCTCCACCTCATTTGTGCGCTGTGTGTGTGTCTGGGTTGTGTGCTGGGAGGTGGTTGGCTATTGTTGATGTGTCAACTTCTTCAACTTTTCCGGAGTCTTCTCTCGCGCCTCGGAGATGGGTTTGTTGTGGGTGGGAGTCTGTGTCTGAGTAATTGGGTGGGCTGAGAGAAGAGTTTACAAGGGAAATGTCTACTTTAGGGTACCAATACGGACACCAGAGAACACTGAATAGATGTCTACGATTTCATTCTGATACGCCCTCCAGCCCGGCAAACCCAAGAGCTGGTGGCATAATCGTTCAATTAATTGCCGAGCTCGTAGCACCCACCGACGGTCCCTGTTACCGATGAAGCGATGTCCACATCCCTCCTTCTTCAGAAGACACAGTCAAGATAGACACCGGCTCGCAATATAAGTTGTTGGAAGGCAGCTGTGCCTCGCTGAGTGGGAGAGGCTCTCAAGCAGGCCACAAGCCTGCCGCACCAACAACCAGGAGCATTCACAGTCTTCAGCACTCCATTTGGAAACTTTCACTTCAATGTTCTACCACAGGGATGGAATCTTTGTCCCCAGTGGTTCCCAATGACCATTGACGGGCCTCACGCGGTAAAACTTCACAAGCCCAGGGAACTTTCTCAATCGAAAAACAACGACGGTCGACACCACCCAGTCCGCGCGTGGCCCAACCATCAGACACGTGATCGCTGGTTACGCGGCCCTGGAGCATCTCCCGCGCGCGGCGATGATGGGGCGGGCAAGCGATGAGCTGTGCAAACAAATTTGCAGAGGGTCAGCCCTCGCACAGTTCAGCGTTGAAAGTAGATCGCCCCCACGCACCCACACGCAAATGGACAACATCTCGAACCTCACAACGAACCTCCCGCCTACGAAACCCATCACCGAGACGTCTGTGGACGAGGTGCAGTCGGAGCTGACAGCCGAGTTCAAGAATGCAGCCAAATCCGTCGCAAGTCTGTACAAGCTCTCCCTCCAGAGGAACTCCACGCTCAGACACCAGGGCTACTTGGACGCCATCAACGATGTGATCAACGTCATAAAGAACGGTGGCGACGTGGAGAACTGGGTCCTGGAGAAGAAGGTGGAACTATGTGGAGAGCTCGGTGTCCAGGCCGAGCAGCAACCCAACGCGGAGACTGCAACCATCCCAGAAGACTACAAGTTCAGCATGTCTTGTCCTACACAACACAAGTTCCCTCCGACAATGGCAATGCCATCCATGGAGCACAAGAGAGCCACGCGGGTGCCCCCAGCCGGCCACGCCGCACCATCTTCGTCATCCTTGAAGGCTTCTGCTGCTGGCCAGATCTCGCAACAACTCAGTTTGTACACCCAGGAAGACGATGAAGAGGAGGAGTTCTTGCCCTATGACGGCTCGACAAAGAGAAGACTGGACGAGCACAAGCTGGATAAGAGACCGAAGTACTGATGATCTGGCTGGGCTCTTCTTATTTATTCGCATCGCACACAGAGTTTCCCATTTGCATAGCCCACGGCCGCAGAGATAACACGGCCCACACATGTTTACGCTTTTAATCACGACCATCTTCAATTCACTCACTGATCCGATGTAGCCAGATATGCCCAGATTTTGGTCTGTATTGTTTAGACGGGCCTTGCCTCCTGCAGCACCAAAACAAAAGTGTCATGAGATATGTGTCAAACCTGCTGGGGGATTAGATACCGCGGCGTCATGATTGGCCCACGCGCCCCGCCCGTTACGGTAAAGCTGTGCGTGGGCTGCCTGAAAAGTTCCCCTCTCTGCCCGTTTGTTATCTCTGGATCAGAACTGCGATCACGTCGCTGTTGCAGTAGGTATCAGATGCCACAAAATCGAGAAGTACGCTGCACCCCAATGAAAGCGGGCTAGGCCCTACACAGGCACACCACCAGCCAATGACACAACAGGGCAGCAGGACCATCCAGCCAGAAATCCCACAGCATCAACACCGAAGTTCCCACAGCTGCTCAGATGGAAAACCCGCGCTGGATTAGCAATTCCCGGCCGCTGATAAGCTGCGCGCACAGACACAACACAGGCGGGGGGAGCGCTAATCCCGGGGGAATTAGCCGCATCTGTTGACGAAATCAGTAAAGAGACACATCCGGGGGAAGGGGGAAGTTCCGCAGGGAAGTTTTGCTGAGGGGGCACAAAGCTTGTTGATAGCTGGGGGGCCCACACTATAAAGGAGCCCACAACCGCTGTTCTGGCGGCCGTAGCGTCCAGCATGACTTTGAGACCACACTACACAAGACACACAAACAAATGTCCGCTAAAGTTGAACAGCGTCCAGGTGAAGCCGTCGGCGAGGGTGAGAAGCTCATGTCCGGCTCCCACACACTCCCAGCCTCTTGGTGGTTCTCCCAGGAGATCTTTGAGCTCGAGAAGAGAGCCATCTTCTCCAAGTCCTGGTTGTACACTGCCCATGCCTCCACCTTCAAGAAGGCCGGTGATTACTACGCCTACAACTTCATGGGCATCCAGTTCTTCCTCATCAAGAACAGAGCTGGTGAGATCAAGGCCTTCCACAACATCTGTCGTCACAGAGCCTACCCAGTTGTCAGAAAGCAGAAGGGTTCCTCCGTCGTGCTCGGTTGTCTCTACCACGGCTGGTCCTACAACACTGACGGTCAGCTGACCAAGGCCCCACAGTTTGACAACGTTTCGGACTTTGACAAGGCCCAGAACTCGCTCTACCCAATCCACACCTACGTCACCGACCAGGGTCTCATCTTTGTCAACTTTGACAACTCCCCAGAGGGTCCAATGCCATTCGGCGAGTTCTTCAAGGGTCTCGAGGAGGAGTGGCACGAGTTTGACTTCTCTGACTACGAGTACCACATGTCCTACGAGCTTGACGGTGAGTTCAACTGGAAGACCTTGATGGATGGTTACATGGAGTGTTACCACTGTCCTACTGCCCACCCGGGTTTGTCCCAGGCCTTTGTCATGAGCACTTACAACGTTGTTCCAAAGGGAAGATACGCCCGTCACTTCTGTGAGATCAAGAGAAACGACGATGTTCCAAAGCCACAGCCAAAGCAGCCAGAGAACAACAAGTCCTGGTTTGGCTTTGGTAAGCCAAAGGAGGTTGAGGTGAAGCAGGAGAAGAAGAACGTTGGTGGTGAGTTTGACGGGTTGTGGATGTACTTGTTCCCAACTAATGGTATCAACTGTTACTCTCCAGCCTGGTACTCCATCAGAGTGTTGCCTGTCTCCCCATCCCACACGATATTGCAGTACGACATCTTCACCAAGAAGGGCTTGGCTGAGGAGGAGAAGAACGAGTTTGTCGAGTTCCTCCAGCAGGTTGAGATTGAGGACTTTGACCTCTGTGTCAAGACCCAGAAGAACTTGAACCAGGGTGTCTACACCACCGGCTTCCTCCACCCAGAGAAGGAGAGAGGTGTCGTGTTCTACCAGACCTTGGCCAAGGACATGTGCAAGGAGCACTACCAGAAGGAGAAGGAGCTCGGTGCTGAGATCAACCCAGCTAGAATCGGTAAGGACAAGGGTGGCGAAGACACTGATGAGCTCGAGGAGATTTGCAAGAACTTGGAGTGTAAGGGTGCAAACCCAGAGACTTTTGCTAACGAGTTGAACTGGTGATGTTCTTGTCTCTCTTTTATCATACCTTTCTCATGCCCCTCCTTTTTGCCTTTAACTTTGTTTGAAAGCGATCACTGGTTGATCGTCTTGATGTGGATTCTTTATACATAGTTTTACAAAAATTGTTATGCGTTTTATTCAATCTTCAGTAGTCATCATCGCTCTCCTCTTCATCACCGCTCCATCCGTGCTCGTACTCGGTGCTCAAGGATTCGAGCTCATCAATCAAGTCTGCCCTCTCGTCACTTCTCACAAACTTGCGGACAAAGTCTCTCATCTGTAATAGTGTGGTTCGTGTCTTTGTCGATGTTGCAAGCGTCACTGTGAGTGGGTCTGTGTCGATGATGCCCTTCGGATACGACGACGGCGTGGCGTACGGCAGTGTGTTGTAAGTGGTTTGTGACCTGTCCTCAATCTTCTCCTCGTCTGTCATGTCGTCATCAGTGTGGTTTCTCTTGATGGTTGACGTGGAGAATATGTGTGGTTCCTTCTTCTCAACACAGAACTTTGATGCAAATTCGTAACTCGTCTCTCCAACTTTGGCATCCACCATGTCAACGAGTCTCCTGTTCGTCCCTAGTGTTATATTGGCCTCAGTCGTGGACAGACTCACTGGTGTATTCCTCTGAGAAGTGAGAATCTGCACAGAATCAAACACCAAGTTCTGCATGGCGCTGACGTGCCACATGCTCTTCGGATCAAGGCCGGATGGAAGCTGGGGAACGCCGAGTGGGATGAAGATAGAGGAGTGCTTCTGAAGGGCGAGGAACGTTCTGATTCTCGCCAGAGTTTCCTTACTGGATAACTGCTCCATAGTCTTACCGTTGTACAAGCCCCAGGTGAACACAGTGTTCTTCGGGTTGTAGTCATCTCTCAACTCCCCCAACAACTCCGACGAGAAGCCACCCCACGACGAATCAACCTCACTGACAATGTTGAGCCCATTGAGAAGATCACATTCCTCCAACCCCACTCTGTACTTCTCCTCCAAGAACTCGACGCCAACAGCCTTCCACTCCTCGACACCAATATCGAAGCCAGTGAAAGTCTTCTCCTGACCCAAGGTCAATCTACCATCGGGGAACTCATCCGGGTTGAACTCCCAATTGGAGAGCACGTTGAACGACTTGGGCTCATACATCACACGAGAGTAGTCTGACCAGTACTTCGTATCACTCGCACTGAGCTCTGGCAGGGCACGCCCTTCATCCAGCGCCTTCTGGTAGTCGTTCTTCTCCACTTTGGACTTGGACAGCACCTCCTTCGCAAGTTCGAGTCCGTCTCTCGGTTGTTGGTAGTACTCAAACTGCGACAGTGCGCCAAACCCACCGTTCAGATCCCAGATGTGCACTCGTGGCGTGAAGTTCAGGGTCCCGTTGGACTTGGATGGCTTGAAGAAGATGGAGAGGTCATTGGGAGAGTCGGCGATGGACTTGTTGTAGTCGATGAAACTCTCCTGGGAGTTGTAGAAGTGTGTGGACAGATGGTTTGCCCGTTGTGACAACGAGAGGTTGATAACCTCGTGCATTGTTGGTGTGGATGGCAAGGGACAAGCAATGAAACTGAAGAAGCTAGGTGGTGGAGCTCTATCTCATCGCATCCGGGCATCGAGCATGTTCGCGAAGATTCTCCGTCCATGGTGTCCGGGTGTTGGTAGGTGCAGCACGATCAACGATCAGGCGGCTAATCTTCTCCAGAGTTCGTTGTTGATCTTTTTGCCCTCTTTTCTCCTTTCAGAACGATCAACTCCTCAGCACCAATCCCAGATCAGACACTCCAACACACGAACTCTCCTCATGGGCGACTACGACAAGGACTCCAGCGAGTCGCACAGCTTGCCGCCCAACACAAGGACAACAACGGCAAAACCAGCACTGCTCACACTACGGCGAGGGCCCTGCCAATCACAGCGGCCCGTCGTGGCACCTCCCACAGAGGGCAACACCACGCTCTTCTCTCTACTTCCCACCGAACTGGTCGTTCGAATTGTCCGTCATCTGTCGGTTCACTCGCTCTACAACCTCATCCTCGCCGAGGAATCAGTCAGAGATCGTTGCGTGCTCATCGTTGATAAGTTCTCGTTCCGCCACACAGAGCCGGGTCTTTTCCTACGTGTGCCAGGTCTCACAACAATATCCGCTTATGACAACGGTGAGCTGCGTTCCAAGGTCACAGGAAACTCCCACATTATCAAGCTCTTCGATCTCACATCTCTCTATCCAGCCAAAAGGGTCATCAACATTTGGGATCTTTGGGACCACCTGAGCTTTGTACATTTCAGAGGAGATCCCCGAATAATCACAACCTCACAACTTTCTTCAGTCATGAGATCGTCTGTGCTTGGTGATATGAAGGGAGAGAAGATATTTGTGGAATCTTGTATCTTGCACAGGGACAATGTCACCATCCAAGAGCGCATTATTGGCGCTTTCTCGCTCCATTTCTTTGGTACCCAACAGGAACATCATATCCGGCATCTCTCCATTACACTCGTAAACCAGTCACTCATCAGGCCGAGGAACATGGAGTTTTTGGAGTATCTCAAGGTTGAGATGCAGACTTCTGACTCGAGTCCAGTTCCAGAGATCTCACACTTCACCCCGGACTACCTACACACGCTTAAAGTCCATTTCACAGGCAAGTTCCCCTACATCCACGATATCACATCGAAGCATATCGGTCGTTATAGGCGCGAGGTTCTCTTCGAAGTCATCAACACTGCTGGGTTTGGAAGCCTGTACGAAGAGTCACCACTTGACAGAGTAACGAGGTTCGACGACTATCCCTATATAAGGGACGGACTCAGAGATCTCATTTGTGGCGTTGACGTGCTTCATCTCGTTGGTGTCCCAGACTTCTGGGTGGCAGAACTGGGGCTGCTCTCCACTACAGCTGTTGACCTCATTTGGAGGAGGACCGTACGCTTCGAGGCAGATGAGATAACAGAGGGACACGATGTCGAAGTCATAGAGGCGGACTTGAAGACTTTCATTCTGGTATGCAACATCCCTGGGAAGTCTTTGCCAATTATCAAGCGAGGAGAGAGCATATGGGAGACCTTTGCGATCATTGCAACACATATGCCTCCTCGCTTTGAAGAGTGTGTGATGGAGTTCCTGAGATGTTACAACATGGACGATGATCATAAGGACCAACGGTATCGGAAGAAACGGTTTGAGATTGCATCTCTGCCTCGAGGAGGCGAGTGTTGCAACAGAATTGTGCTGTCACAGTGGACGTACGAGACTATCCTCCGCACCTTACAATTTTTCGACGATGTCGTTCTACAAGGGTGCTATTTCAAGGATGGAGATAGCAGTGGTATGGCTTCGTTAACCCAGACCCGTATCTTCAGCAATCCGGATAACAGATACGTACGCAGAGTAGCACCGAAGGCAGTCGCCATAAATGAGGCGCATGAGACCTTTCCACTTCACAAGTGGAACAAAGCTCCATCAACCAGGCTGGTTGTTGTTTTACCGCCGGCCCCGAACCCCGAGACTGCTACGAAGCGGAAAGAACACTATCGACGCCTGGAAACAAAGGTGGGAGCCGAAGAAAGTGATGTTTTGGATCTGTTGACAATATTTCCGACATGGAGGAAGCTGACTGTCTACTTTGGACCGGAGCAGACGAGGCCAAACGTTCAGGGAACCCCCATCACTCACTTGACGAGCTTGGTGACTTTAGCCGCACACAAGGACTACGCCATACAACTTCTGCCGCTTAATGATACCGATGGTAAAACCGAGACCCTGGAGCTTGATGTGATAATCGCTGGAGTTTCAGCTGCCCCATGAGCTGAATTGGATAGGCAGCTTATGATAGTTGACTAGAGGGCTTCAGGTTCCGCCTTGCAGCTCCTCAAAGCTGGGGCTGAACGGTTTGGTCATACGTATCATTGCAATGTATACTTAGCTAGGTGGAACAACTGCAACCTATAACCCTTCACAAGGATTGTTTTCCTTAGTAGCATCACATAGCACACCAGTATCATCGAGCTGATGAGATGCACGCCTCTTTGTTGGTGAATGGTTAATTGAGGCTGGAGTAAAACTCTGATGGTTTCGGAACTCAAGGTCATACGTCAAGGCGTGACGTTGTTTCCAGAATGGATTGGCGTTCTGTGGACTCTCCTGGAGAGCGTGAGCTGTACTGGCGAGGGGTAAAGCGCCGGTGGAAGTGACTTCAGCCGGTTTCTCGGAACCTTCAAGGTGATCTTCTGCTGAGCTGCCTTTGTCGGGTGGACGCGGCCCAATAAGAAGACTCAACAGTCTCACAAACGGTCTCCACAAAAAGTTCTTGAGAGCTGAAGTGGAGCCCGGCTTCAGCTGTGCAGAGTTCCGATCCAGATCTTTCTTCCCTTCACTCCCGCCGTCCCCTAGTTGTGGATCTTCCGGGATGTTCTCCCCACCTTCAAGATGGCCAGTGGCAGATAGTGCTTGCACGCCCTCAGCTAGGGCGTCGGAGGGTAAACCATTCTCATCCAACCTGAACGTAGCCGTATCTGGCCCTGGTGCCCCTCGCAAACTTTCCTGATCATCACCTTGGTCCTCATTGTCCGGCGATCTCCGTTCTGGGTGCTGTGCGAGTAGCACCGCCATCTTGTACATCACCTCTGTTCCAACGAAGCAAGAAATGGAGGCTAAGTGACGGAATTGCCTCTGTTGTCTCAGCGAGACTTCGGATTCACCCAGATCGTAGTAACCGAGGGCCAAGCTGTAGTTCTCAACATGCCACCGTTCCACAGTCAAGTAGCACCAGATGATGAATCGGAGACTGGGTTCAGGTTGGATGAAGTTGTTCAGACCAATGGACATCGTAAGTAGGAATGGGTTCCAAAGAGCAATAGAACCGAGGTATTGTGAGCCGTAGTACCTCCACAAGCCCTGTGCCTCTTGACGCACCACTGCTGTCTCAAATGTTGTTGACGCTGGTGAGATTCCCCCAGTAGGCTGAAATGTGTAGTACAAGGTCTTGGCGTACACCCGTAGCATGGTTGGACCGATATGAAACACAAAGACAAGCGGGACCACCAATGACATTACCAAAACCAAGCTGTCCGTCATAGAGGGCATATTGTTGAAGACCAGTCTCCCTCTTCGTCCTTTGGCAAATCTGACAACCGTCTTCAAGAGGTTGAATATCCCCAAGATCGTTAGGCACGGTCTTACAATCACCAATGATGTAACGAATGCAATGTTAGTTGGTTTGGTGGATTCAATATCATAACCAAATAGACTGGCAGCAATCTCCAACAATCCGTTGACTGCGACATAGACTGCAATCGAGCTCTTGAAGAGCTTGGAGCTCGTCATGGCCATCATCCTCATCCAAACCTTCTTGATCAAAGCTTCCGTGAATAGTTTGAAGTGATATGAGCCACGGCGTATCCAGTGGAGGGTCTTGGGGTCCACGGCAAGTGCCGGTGGTTCTTCAGGTTCAGCTGAGCGTGGATCTTCGTTACTGACAAGCGTGAACGTGTTGACCAGTGCAACGGGTTCATAGAGGAGGCACCATGCCAGGCAGAATGAGACTGCGGCAATACCAAGTTCAATGGGATCGAAGGTGCGGATCAGTTCCCATGTTGGTGTGTAAGCGGCGTTTGTTGTGTTGATTTCAGCTCGGATCTTTTCGTTGTGCTTCAGGATCTCGGTTAGCACAGGGTCGTGGAGGCGTGTTTGGTCATGGTCGAAGTTCTGATCATCAGGAGAAGTGGAAGTACCTTGTGGGAGGGAATCGTGGAGCAATGTACCCTGAGCCAAGCCTTCGTTGTTCATGAGATCGTTGATGTTTTCGAATCCGGTGTTGAGGAGCTCGTCTCCGTAGTCCAAGGAGTCGTCGATCTGATCGAGTGCTGGGGGGCCCTGGTCTTGATTGAAGAGCTGGACCTGGGGAACCGCTAGTTGCACCAGCAGGGCAATCAACGGGAGAAGCCTGATCAGGTTCATGATTGCTTCAAATGATGACGGAGATCTGTGGTGGCGTTGTCGGATCTGACGCGTTTAGAAGATAAGCTGCCCCGCTTCCTGTCAGATTTTTTTGACACATGCGCGTCATTAGAACGCGTCATTGACAAATAAGAAGCTGGCGCTACACCAAATCATCTAGAACCTTCACTGGACCACAGTACTGGTACAACATGTATGGATTAGCACATAACACAATAAATCAAACGAGCAAAAATGTAATCGATTTCAGTTGTCAAACTTGACTGCCAAGTAGTCTGGAGTGAACGGTTCATCCTTGTAGGCATCCTTGAAGATCAAGTGTGGCTTTCTCGCAGCGATGTCCAAGATGGTCTTACCAAACTCAGAGTTGGCCCAAGCGAACCACGGTCTCGTGTACTTGATACCGTCTGGATAGTTGACGTGGATACTCTCGTGGACAAGGCCCAAGTGTGCCGTGTTCTCCAAGATCATCTGCAAGTTCTCCTTGATCTCATCGTCGTCATCTGAAGTTCTGATCTGGAGCATCAAACTCATAGGCCATGCGTTGTGGATACCTATGTGTGGGCCACCAATACCCTTGAAGTGCGTGCCGATCAAGAAGTATGGGTTTCCCTCCTTCGAGAGAATCATCTTTCTCGTGTTCTGGTACACCTCGTCATCGGCATCGAGGAAGCCCATGTCAGGAAGAGCCAAGAGCGATGGGATGTTAGCGTCATCCATGAATACAGTGCCACCGTACCCGTCAATCTCGTATGCAAACACCTTACCCCACTTTGGATGGTCAATCACGGCGTAGTCGTAGATGGCCTTCTTCACTCTGTCACCAACCGTCTTACAGCTGTCCATGATCTTCGAAACCGTCTCCAAATGCTCCTTAGGAATGTTGTCCTTGGCCTCGAGCAATGTGTCGTACGTTCTCAGCAACTCGGTGGCGATGTGTGCGTTGCCAGGGATGAAGAACTGGTAGATGCATGCGTCATCAGATGGTCTGAAGGCTGAGCGGATCAATCCTGTGCCAAAGTTCACTGGGTTACCAGTACCGGCCAACGGCAAGGTCTCGGTACCGATGTTGGTGTTTCTCTGGAAAGTGTAGTAGAATGGGAGCACGTTGCCCTCATCGTCAAACGTTGGCGAGGACTCTCTCTTCAACACCGTCAAGAGATTCTGCATGGCGTTCACCCAGAGCTTGTTGAAGATCGTGTGGTCTTTCGTCACTGCATAGTAGTCGTTCGTCAATGTCAAGAACGAGGCAAGGGAGTCCACTTCCCACTTGCACTCAAACACGTACTTCCAGTGCGGCAATGGCGTCACCTTGTCCATCGCGGTGTCGCCCTTCTTGATCCCAGAGCCCGGTGGTGGGTGGAAGGCGTTACAGTAAGGACTCACAAGGATGTAGGAGGCCTGTGTGTTGATAGCGCCCTTCATCAAGTCCTTCAACCCCTCGTCGTACTTGGTCAACTTTTGGTAAACCGAGAGCTGTCTGGCAGCGTCACGCAACCATTCAGCGTGGATGTCACCGGTGACCACGAATGTCTGTGGCAATGAGTCTCTGATCTTGTCCGTCTTCGTGTGGTACAAGATGGTCGTGTCCAACGTGTTTGGAAGTGCGTTCTCCAACAATCTGGCCAAGTCTGGGTTTTCAATTCTCTCAGCCAACTCCTCAATCAACTTCTCCACAGCAAACGACGAAAACGTGCGACACTTCTCTGGCGGTCTCTGGAAGGGCAACTCCAATGGTCCTGACGAGGCCGGCTCGTGGAACTCCTGTGAATACTCCTTGTATGGCTCACACTGGCCCGTGGACATGGAGTAGAAGTGATGGCGGGTCTTGCCCTTCTTTGGCCGCGTGTCCACCTTCTCCTTGGGAATTGCCCCGGCGGCATTGATGCCCTTGCCGCCATAGATTCCACCAGCACCGACTTCGCCATCCTTGAGCCCCGCGAGCGCTTCTGGGTTGTACAGCTGGGCCAACTTGGCGTTGATGAGGTCGTCCTCCTGGTCGGATCCCAGGCTCTTGATGCCAAAGATCAGCACGAGTGTGACCAGGATTCCGACGCCGAGCCTGTAGAGCTTTGCACGGCGGTATTGCGGCTTCGCCATAGTTCTGTATGGCTGCATCGTCATCGTTGTGCGTGAAGCTCTGTGATGTGTGCAAGGTTCAGAAATTAGGACAGGTTTATCAGGGGCAGGGCTTTTGGTTGGGGTGCTCCCCCGCGAATCCTTCTCCGAAAAGAGACGTTGCCGCGATCTTTTTTCCGTAGTGTCCAGGTGTCTAAAGTGCTCTGGTAGGGGCAACAGCAGAGGCCTCAGGTCAGTGTACGGGAGAAGCAGGAAATAGGTTCATTTCATCTCGTTAAACAAATGGTGTGCTCATCCACGTCCACGTTCAAGAATGAGGCCTGGCCGACCTTGGTCAAAATCTTGAGCATGAGGTTGTTGGCGTTAAGGTGGCTTCGCTGTGCAATCTGGAGGAGTGTGTCGTAGTTCATCGGTTCTTGTGACTTCTTGGTCTCGTTCTTGAACGAGTTGTACAAGTCCAAGTTCAGTCTCACGGATGCGTTCAGGTTCAGTATCACTGCGACGGGATCAAAGTTTGGGGATTGGGAGCGGATAACCTCAAAGGCTTCCGGTGTGGCTTCGATGGCGTGTGTAGGGATGCAGAGAGCCTTGAGAATTGTGTTGGATGATGCAAGTGGTTGTAAATGCTTGGAAAGATTAGTGCTTTGTGGGAAGATCTCCATGAGGATGTGTGGGTCCATGTTTCGTGTGACGATGGAGTCAGCTCCGGAGAGCTTGGACACCTTGGAGACGATGCTGTTCTGGTACATCTTGTTCGTGATGGTATTCGTCTTGTCCTCGATAAGTACCGTCACTGAGCTCTTGTTCAAGAAGAGTTTGTGCACACGTATCAGCTCGTGTCTCTTGAGCGTTCTTGCCGCTGTGTTGAGATCGTCTGGGATGAACTTGACGGGTTGTATGCCACCTCTGGGCACAGCTCTCCGCCCTGGATTGGCGTAGATACCCTCCAACTCACTCCTCAGCACAGGATCAACGTCCAAGTGCTCGAAAATATCCTTAGAATCCGTCCCATAGATGTACTGTTCGACAAAGAGCTTCCGCTGTGTGATGGCCTTGTTGGCTGGACTGATCTTCTTGAGGACTCCTGCCATCCGCTCTGTTGGGGACTGCTTAGCAGATCGCACATGACGTGCAATATTGCTTGCTTTTGTTACGTCCACTGGTTTCATGCTGCCTCGGGGTTTGTACTGCCCTTGGAAGGGCGTGGAGTTTGAGTGCTCATTAGAGCATTTTAGCAAACCGCGATAACAAGAGCCTCCCATACAAAAATAAGAAAAATCGCGCCTTATTTCTCTTCCCAAAGCGGATGTAGTCTCGCGACAGTTGCGCAACTCCAGGCCCGGGTCTGGGCTCGCGACTAGAAAATCCACGCTGTTAGCGTGGATTTTTGGAGCTTTTTCTAGGAGTGCTGCTCTAGGAAAGGTTACGCGCCCCGATGGTTTTCCGCAAATATTTCGCGAAATGGCGCTTTCTCGCGAAAAACTGTTGCTCCTACCGGTTTGTTATTCGCAGTCTGCAAAAATGCTCTATTGGTCTTCCGCAGTTTTCATAGGCCGATCTTTAATGGTGTCCGGGTGTCCGGTCTTCCGGCGGATGTCTTTCCCTTTTGGTACCCGCACAACTCCTCTCCTTCAGAAGTGGGTGTTAATCTCTTCTCTGAGCAGTTACCTCCCACTTCTCTTGATATTCATTGCTACCCAGAAGCCCAATGCCCTCCCTTCAGCGCATTTCCATGGTCTCTGCCCTCGTGGCCACCGGTGGTTACTACGTCCTCCACAGACAGCTCACGCAGAAGTACCCGAACGTGGCTCTCTACGAACTTCCCCCAACAATCTCAGTGAAGTCCGAGTTCCCTCCAAAGGGCTCCAAGACATACATTGCCTACTGTGACACCTTCAAGACCACAGTCAAAACGAGTCTCTCCAAGGAACAGATCGCAGATCGCATCCTCCAGTGGCCAACGTTCAAGGGCCTCCTTAAGAACGAAGGCAGCACCTCCACTGGGATGATTCAGGGCACTCGGGTGAGTCAGAAGTCAACAAGAAACGATGCAAGCACAGTGGTGAAGTGGTGGTGGAACCCAACGTCTGGAATCGTCTCCGGGTTTGAATGGCTCGCATCGTACGGATACCCCTGGAGAATGATGAACGGAGGGTTGCACGAGGTCTATGTTCAAGGTTCCAATGGAGTGTATGACGTCTACTTCATCACCGCACACGAGTACAACGATTTGAGAGATGGCAAGCTTATCCCAAACTTCATGCAAGTGTTGCATCAGGACTTTGCCCGTGTGGTGCTCTACTTCGAAACCAAGGATCTATGAAGAAAGACATAATGTCGTTAACTTATGCTATACCTATTTAATCCACTCTTCTCTTCTTAGCTCTATCCCAAGCGGACTTTGGCTTGGATCTCTTGGCCACAGCGGCGTGGTCGTCTCTGTTGTTACGGAAGATACCCCAGTCCTCACCCATAAATGTGTCAGCCTGTCTTCTCTTCTGCGCCTTCTTGTCCTTCTTAGCCATAGCAGTTGACAGTCTGGTGAAATTGGACTCCTCGTAACGCTTGATTTCCTCCTCCTTCTGACGGTCCTTCAGCGTCTTCACACCACCACGACCGCTGTTGATGATCGTAGAACCAATGGAGGCTTCCGACATTGGTGCGTCTCCCGTCTCCATGAGATACTCCTCCATGGATTGCAACTTGGCTGTATTCTTGGTCTTGTTCTTGGTCTCGTGGAACTCTTGTGGTGGCAAGGCCGCAGCGATCTTTGGTGGTCTGTACTTCTCCGTCTTTCCTGCAGCTTCGGAGTCTGCTGTGTCCTTCTTTGTCTTCTTCAGGGATTCCACAAGGGCAGAGGCGTCTGGTCTGTAGTTGAGCTCGTCTGCCTCGCTGTCCTCGTCTGCCTCGCTGTCCTCGTCTTCACTGTCCTTCTCCTCATCGTCCTCATTCTCGCTCTCATTCTCCTCCCCTTCTTCGGCCAACTTCTTCGTTACGGCGTCTTCACTGGAGTCTTTCTCCATCTTGTTGTAGTTTCTCACCATCTTATCCAACTGGTACTGCAACTTCTTCTCCAAACCCTTGACACCTCTCTCCATCACAACTCTTTGCACGATGGATCCTTGTACGGCCTTCTCCTTCATCTCGTTGATTTTTGTTGTGTCGTTTGTCTTGGTGGCCTCCAGACGGGCAAGAACCACGAGGGCAAGGTTGTTCAAGTATGAGAGCATAGCGTTGTTCTTCAAGTCCAACAGCGAAACTCCCTCAGGCACAGACTGTCCCGTCTTCTTCATGAGGTCCTGCACGAGCTCTGGCAGCTCCGGAGAGTCGAGCTTGGACTCCAGAAACGCAAGCGCCTCCTTCGTGGAGTCAGCGGAGGTGATGATGGACCTCAGTGTGGCGTCGAGTGACTGTGACATGTTTTGATTTGGGTAGGGAACTCTCTTACTGGCCCTCTCTTTAAAGACTTCCGCCTTTGACCCCGTCTCTAAGGAAGATTTTTTTTACTATGTAGGAGTGCCCCTAACGTTTTTACCTCATCGGGTTACCCGCCGCTCACTTATCCGGTACGCGCACTCCGGGGAGCAGAGCAGGAAAATTTTGCTGTCACAATTTCTTTTTGGGCTCTTGTTTGGGGAGCAGAAACACCACAGAACACAGCACACAATGCCTCAGAACGAGTATATTGAGCAGCACATCAAGCAGCATGGTCGTCGTCTCGACCACGAGGAGAGACAGAGAAAGAAGCTCGCGCGTGAGGGCCACAAGATTGCCAAAGATGCACAGAATCTGAAGGGTTGGAGAGGTAAGCAGTTCGCTAAGAAGCGTTATGCTGAGAAGGTTGCCCTCAAGAAGAAGATCAGAGCACACGAGGAGTCTAAGGTCAAGGGTCCACAGAAACCAGTGGAGAACGATGGCGAGGCATTGCCAACGTACTTGCTCGATCGTCAAGAGACAAACACCGCCAAGGCGATCTCGTCCTCTATCAAGCAGAAGAGAATGGAGAAGGCCGACAAGTTCTCTGTCCCACTGCCGAAGGTGCGTGGTATCAGTGAGGAGGAGATGTTCAAGGTTATCAAGACTGGTTCAAAGAAATCTAAGGCCTGGAAGAGAATGATCACGAAGCACACTTTTGTCGGTGAGGGTTTCACAAGAAGACCAGTCAAGATGGAGAGAATCATCAGACCATCTGCCCTCAGACAGAAGAAGGCCAACGTTACACATCCAGAGCTTGGCGTCACCGTGTTCCTCCCAATCCTCAGTGTCAAGAAGAACCCACAGAGTCCAATGTACACACAGCTCGGTGTACTCACTAAGGGTACCATCATTGAGGTCAACGTGAGTGAGTTGGGTATGGTTACCGCTGGTGGTAAGGTTGTCTGGGGTAAGTACGCACAGATCACCAACGAGCCAGACAGAGACGGTTGCGTCAATGCTGTGTTGTTGGTTTAAGAGAGGAGAAGGAGAAGGAGGATCATGACTTTTTCAACTTATGTTCAGTTTTTTCATTTGCTTTACTTGTTTTCCACAGGGGCTGGTCCGTACAGAGACGTCGTTGTACACCGCTTGAGGGTTCACATTTTGTATACTGGTTTGCACATTAAATTCTTCAATAGACTTGAGTGGTTGTAGAGATACTAGAGACCTTGCAGAGAGATGTTTTAGAAGATCATCGGAGTTACACGTTCGAACTTGTGCGCGGATATGTTTATCCACAATTTTAGAGAAAAAGACCCGCCTTAAACGAGCACAACTTCATCACATCCATCCAGAGTCAACTACCCCTAGCCACTCAAACATGGGCGAAATCAGCACGTCAAGACAAGAGCCATCGTCACCCGAACTCAAAGACACAGATATATGGGGCTCTGACGAGGAGTTCATCCCACAGATCCCAGACTCTGACTTCTATGGTGACAAATCAAACCTTGGAAACGAGACATCTGAGATCGCAGCCATACGACGCATCCACGCCAAGCAGGGATATCTGGATGGTCTCAGCACGTCTAAGGAGGAGAGTCTCCAGAAGGGGTTCGATGATGGATACCCGGAGGGAGCAAATTTGGGACTTCAAGTTGGAAGAATTGTCGGGACGTTACAGATGCTCTGTTCCAAAGATGGGGAAGTTGGCGAAAGGGCCAAGGAGATGCTCGAGACATCGAAGAAGGAGTTGAACATCAGAAAAGTGTTAAACAGACGATACTTCACGGAAGACTTGAAGCTGCCCGAAGGTGGCCACGCCCTCTTGAAAAGATGGAGCCAGGACATTGAGTCACTGGTGCAACAGTCAATGAGTGGATGAGTGTACGAAGCAAAGATATTACCGAACCGTCAAATTTGTCAAAACCATTATAATAAATACAAAACGTAATCACCAGAAAGAACACCAGCCAATGTAATGCTGACACAAGTTCTCCACCGACGTGGCTTGCTGAATCAACTTGTCAACCTGACTCTGGATGTTCAAGTCCTTGTAACGACGGAAGTCATTACCTGTCAACTTGTCTGTGATTCTCTTCAACACCAGCTTGGCTCTGGCGTTTCTGATCTCCACTTTCTGCTGCACTTCGAGTCTGGCAGCCTCATGCTCATCAATCTGGCCACGACGAAGCAACTCCACTGTGTTCACCTGCTGGAGGTTGATGCCAGTGGCGTCGGCAATCGTCTGGGTTGGAAGGTCAAAGCCCCAGTTGATCAATGGATCATAAGCAAATGCTTCCAAGATGGCCATCAAGGACTCCTTGTTGTCACGAAGAACTCTCATCACATGCTCACAGGTAATTCTGAACGAACCCTCGATACCACTCACCTCCATGGCGTACGTCAACATTCTCGTCAATCTGAATGGAACCTTCTCAGGATACTTCTCACGAAGAATGGCAGCCTCGAAACAGTCACCAAAGTCAATGTGGATCACCTTACCAGTGATACGGTCCAACATCAAGTTCGATGGGTGACGATCACCAAGACCCAAGATGTAACCAACCATCGACATAACAGCAAGAGATCTTGTGTACGTCGTTCTTCTGTCCAACCAAGACTCAGATGATCTGGACTTGAGCCAGAGCACCTTGTAGAGATCCTGGCCACGAGTGTTATCCAGTGCATAGGTGAACACTTCAACCTTCTGGAGTAGCGTCAAGTTGTCATAGTCTGGAGCCATCTGCAACATGATACGGTGCTCAATGTTCAAGATGATATTTCTGGACTCACGGTACTCTCTGATTAGCACGTGGAATGTGTCACTGTTTGGCACCCAGCCCAAGAGACCAGACTTTGGAGACAATGGGATGGCTGGGAACTGCTGGATGTCCAAGTGTCTCTTGAAGCACTCTGGGTCGTTCAACAACAAGGTGTTCACCAAACCGAACAACTGCATGACCAAGTTATCCTGACGGATATCCTCATGACCCTTCAGCAAGTAGAAGTACTCCTTACCGTCGCTTCCCTTGATACCGAAACGACGAGGTCTCTGTTTAGATGAGATGACGGAGAAGATTGGCTCAAAGTTCAGAATTCTCACGATTGGCTTGCCTGGCTTGTAGGTACCAGGAACAGCCAACTCCAAATCTGTAGTGGCCAGCAACTTAGGCGAGACGTACTGTAACTCCAACGTTTGCAGCTGTGGCAACTGTCTGTTGATACGGCGGAACACGTTGTAGTAGATGTCCCAAGCTTGGTTCAACTTGGAGATGTCCTTGGTTCTTCTGAAGGCCAATACCCACTCATAAGCGCTGCTCAAGTCTCTGCCAAATGTGTTTTGGAACGACACCTCTCTCAGTGTTTCTGCACCCCTCTCCAACATCTTGTGCAAGGGCTCCAAGACGGCAAACATCTTGTCTGTGTTGTGCTCACCGAAGAACAGTCTTGAGGCATCCTCCAAACCTTCGTACCACAACTCGTGCCACAGGACAGCGACTCTGATCAACTCGTTACTCACCAATTCCGACTGTGAGATCAACGTTGGACTGTGGACCCTCATTTTGTCAATGATGGTTTGAGCAGCTCTCTGTCTGGACACAGAGTCAGATTTCACAGCAACAGCAAGTGGGTACACCAAAGCCTGAGGATGAACCTTACCCAAGCCAGTCAACAACCCATGCAACGATCTGCTGACAGTCTGATTTGGCTGGTGGATACGAGAGATCAACTGTGGGATCACCTCCAACCAAGTGTCAATCTTCACCATGTTGAAACCCTCAGACATTGCCTGTGCGGCCTCTGGGACACCACCGAATGTGAACCAAAGTGTCAACAGTCTCAAAGTGTCCTGAAGAGGGTTGGCAGCAGACAAAGAGATGGAGTGGAAGAAACCCTTGATGGCAGGAATGACATGCTGTTGGATCAACTCTGGAGAGTACTGCGAGTCACCCTCCGTGCTGGTCTCACTGATCGAGGACTTGGACGTCAGAAGAGAGATCACTTCGAAGTTTGCCAAAGCCCAGTTGTGCCATGCCTTGTACCACTTGGAGTCGAAGTGTGTAGCCAACAAGAACGAGCCCAAGATGGTCTCAGAGTTTTCGGTTCTCCAGCTGGTCTGCAGAGCAATCTGCCACTCACCTTGCTTCAAGAAGCATCTAGCAAGCAACTTGGTGTACTCCTCCACGTTCTTGATACCGGAATGAGATGGTAGTGGCTGTGTGATCAAATCATCAGGGTTCAAACCCAAGTCATGGGACATTCTCGAGGTGAAGTCAATCAAATGACTCAATGCTTCACGTCTCGAACCAGTGGCCCACATGTACTTCAGCTGGGCGTAGACAACCTGTGGAGGAGCCTTAGATGTGTTTGGATCGTCACCTTCTTCAAGGAGTGAGTTCAAAGCCTTCTCAGCAAGGCCCAACCGTCCAGACTTTCTGCACAAGTTGGCAAACTTGATCCACATCTCCATGTCCTGCTTAGGCTTGATCACCAAAGTACGGACCTTGAGCATTCTCTGCCAGATGTCAACATTACGCTGACAACCAAGGAGTCTGGCGTTCCAGGTCTTTCTCATAACAGCACGGGCATCCGACGTCTGTGGCAAGTTCTTGTACTTGATGATTTCCTCCAACTCAGCCAACATCTGAACTCTGACAACCACACTGTAAGCACGGCTGTAACTCTCACTCACCAAGGCAGTGATCTCAGTCACAAGCAGGTCTCTAGCCTGGACAATGTGAGTCGAAGCTTCCTCGAAGTTGTTGCGGTGCAAGCACAGAATGGCGTTGAAGAAGGCCCTGTCTGGTGACTCTGGCTTCATCACGGTGATATATGTATCCATTCTGTCCCACTGACCCAAACCCCAAGCGGCAGCAGCGGCCAATGGTGCGACAGCTCTCTTGATCTCTGTCTTTGAGTTCGCCCACTTCTCTTGTGCCAACTGAGAGAGTTGATCCCACTCACCCAAGGCGTGCAAACAACGCATCTTACCCATTGTGGTATCCATGGTGTCCTCGCCCCTCTCATTGTAAGCCTTCAATGCATCCTCCCATCTCTGAAGCTTCTCGTACCAAGTTTCCTTCAGCTGCAGGTCATGGTGTTGCTGAGCGTGCTTCAAGATACCAATAGCAGCATCGGACTGTTGGAGCTGGTTGTTGATACTGATCAAAGCCTCGATGGTTTGTGTAGATGGCTCCTGGCTGAATTCGAGCTCCTTGTAGTGCAAAGCTTTGGCGTATGCATGACATCTCTGAGCATACTGACCCAACGTGGAGATGTGGATAGGCAATGGCTTGTCATCGTGCTCCATAAACTCAGCAAGGTTCAACAAGGTCTGGTAAATCTCGGGTGGGTTGTTCGGAGAAGAGAGAGCGACACAGAGAGACTGTACAAGTTCCTCTTGGTGCTGGGTGTAGAGTTCGCTCCAACAACTGGCAAAACTGGCGTTGAACAAGTCTCTCGCCAGTGGGTAGTAGCTTCCTGCAAGACCAGAACAAGCTCTCAAAGCATGAGATGGAGACTCCTTCAACAACTGGACACTCAAACGTCTGTTCCACTCTTGCCAGTCCTCCTTGGTACGACACTGCGAGCATTGCCAAGCGTTCTTCAAGACCTGTTGGTTAACTGGGAGCTTCTTCGATGGTTGCTCAATCGGCTCAGCGGCGTCATGAGAGTCCGCTTCCTTGTCCAGGATCAAGTTATGTGGAAGTGGCTCGTCGTTCAACAACTTGTTCACCAACTGATCGTAGACAGAGAACTGGATTTTGTTCTTCACAAGCACCTTGTTGATCACTGGGATGAAAACCGTGAACTCGGTACCCATTTGCAGAAGCAAAAAGCAAAGAGTGTTCATGGAAGATCTGGTCAAGTCGTCGTTCTTGGAGGACAACACTCTGAGCAAAGTGTGCACAATTCTTGAAGACATGTCGTTGAGGTTCACGTTGCGAGACAACTTACCAATGGTGACAATAGCAGACTTGCGAACGTTCTGTGGACCGTACTCGAACAACCTCACAATGTTTGGAATGATCAAGTGGATGTACTCCTCGATGTTGGAGCCGAAGACGACAAATGCCTTCAAGACTCTGAGTGACACATTTGGACTCTTCTCGTTGCCCAATGTGTCCAACAACAGCGGCAAGACCGAAGTCAAGTGCATCTTGAACTCACCGCCCAAAGCCTTGGCAATAGACTCTACCAGCGACACGATAGTGACCTGCAGGTTCTGGAGATGGAAGAATTCCTTGATCACGTCGAATACCTCTTTGAGGTATGGTCTGATGTGCTGCTTCACAATGCTGATCAAGGCACTGAGCTGTTGGAAGTAGAACTCGAGCATGGATGGAGGACATGTGTGCATGACGTTGATGATTGCAGAGATTGTGGTGCCTGTGAATTTCAAACAAGTGATGGTGATGGTCTTGAAGATGAGCACAATAGTCTGTATACAGGACGAGTGGTAAGCAGCCAACGAAGGGTCCTTCAAGATCTTCATCAACGTTGAGATCACCACAGTTGGGTAGTACTCCTCATTAGAAGGACTCATACCTTGCATCAAAAGGGCGACGTCAGTTGGTGGACCTTCAACGGCAATATTCTTGGAGTTTCTCTCAACTTCCTTGTGCTTGTATGGATCCAAGGCACCCAAGATACCGAGCAGTCTGACAGTCTCACGACGGATGGCTGGAGAGTTCTCTGATTTGAGGATGTTGATCAAGATACCAAGAAGTTGTGGGTAGTCCAACAATGGCTGGATGACGTAGCCTGATGAACCGGCCAACTGGCCCAAAGTCTTCAAAGCGGAGTCCCTCTTGAACGATGAGCTCTGGTCCTGGAAGGTCTCGATGATCAATGGCATCAACTCTGGAATGAATGGCTTGATGTCTTCGCCTGCAACGACGGAGAGTTCACCCAAGGCAGAGAGAGAACTTGAAGCAACAGAAGCAGACTTGTCCCTAGACTTAGGCAACAAGATGTCAATGATGGGCTTCACGTAAGGCTTGGCAAGGCCCTTAGACGAGTTGATCAAGAGAGATATCAATATCGCACTCTCCTCCTTCTTCCTGCTTGCTGTTGAGAAATCCAGCTTCGTCAATAACTGGATCAATGTCTTCCTCAAGAACGGAACGATGTATGCTGGGTTGATCGATGACAAACGGCCAATGATCTGGATAGCAACCTTTTGGATGGCAAACACCTCGTCATTCAAAGCCATGAACAAGAGTCTGACGTTATCAGCCTGTGACAACTGTGGATCAAAGTTCTTGCCCAAAGAGTTCAACACCTCTAATCTGATCTCAGCAACAGGGTCCGTGATAGCAATGGTCAAAAGCTTATCTAGCACCTCGGAAACTGCATTCAAAGAGTAGCTCGATGTCTGGAAGCACACAGAGTCCTTCAGGAACAAATCACAAGACGTCAAGGCGGCGATCTTCCGTACATCAGGGTTCTCGTGTTCGATGTATGTGATGGTACAGTAACGAACAAACTCGAACAACGACTCGTTTTTGAAATTGAAGAAGCTGAGCATCTTCATGGCCTGGATGATGATGGTGTCGTCGTTGGCCATGCCGTTGCGTGCCATCATGGTCTCTCTGTATTGACGTGCCAACTGTGGGTTCATCTTCCTCTGTGAGTTTGGAGCGCCCGGTTGTGTGAAGGGGTACCCTGAGAGACAGTGACTCAGCAAGTTCAAGATCTTCTGGTTGATCGTCGCCTCCAGTGGTGGTATCCGTTGCGTCAAGGTCAAGAGGCATTCTCTCATGTGATCGCTGAGTGAACACTGTAAGAGCATATCCAGAATATCTCTCTGTAGATGTTTCGTCAATGCAGGACCCACAGCGGAGGCCAACTTGCTGATGCAGTAGAAGATGGCTGGTTCAATGTCCCTGCGTGCCTTCACCTTGGAGTTGAGTCCGTCTCTGATGTTGTCAAGGATGGCGTCCAAATACGTTGTAATCTGGCCCTCCACTTCGAATGCAATGTCACCAATGGAGATCAAAATTGCCGCCCTCTCGCTCTCCTCCTTGAGTTGAGAGAGGTAGAACAACATCGTGCGATGAAGGTAACGCTCAACAAACTTATGTGAGCTGTATGCTGCAAGCAGTGGGATGATGTGTGTCACCTCCTGTCTGATGATGTTGTACTTGTGCTCTCTGTACTTGAACGAAGTTTCAAAGATGGCATCGTACTTGTCCTGGATGAACATTCCACCCTTCTTGACAAGCTCCTTGAAAACCAAGAGAGAGCCATGGATCGACTCACTTGTGTTCATCTTGAAGCCTTGCGAAGCACCTTCAATGAGCTTGGTGAACCAACTCTTCTTCAGGTTCAGGTCACGTTCGTATATCACGTCCAAACACTTTTCTAATGCGTAGGCGGCATCGATTCTGATGATCAGCTTGTTGTCTCTCAAGGCGGACCATATGTTCTCCAAGATGGTGTTGACGTAGCTGTAGAACAACGTTGGAGAGTTCTCAGCGATAGAAGCGATAATCAACACAGCGGCGTGTCTCTTGGACTCGTTCTTCTCTGTCTGGAGCAATTCGATGGCGTTTCTGGTCTCGTGGTCGACAAAGTCTGAGGTCAACGATCCACCAGGGATGGCCAACTTACCCAAAGTCTTTGCCGCCATCTTCATGATCTCGACATCAGAGGAAGGAATGAGAAAGCGAAGGTAGTTGGCGAGTCTGGACGTCTGGTTCGGGAGGTCCTCGCCGCCAAAGAAGTCGATGAGCGTGTCCACTGCGAGAATACCGCCGATGTTCTCTGAAGGATCCGTACCGTGGATCAGCTCGAAGATCTTGTTGTTGATTTCGTTGTTATAGCGGGTGAACTGCTCGCTGGACACCTCACGAGCGGTGGTGACGAGCTGGGCCCGGAGTTCCACCACGGCGGCAGCCCTTTCTGCGGGTTGAGGGCTCCGAAGACCCTGGAAGATGGTCTGGAGGGCAAAATTGTCCGTGGGCTGTGACATTTTGCCTCCTGTTCTGTGTGTTTTGTGTGGAGTTTAGCGCTGTTTTGGTGTGCTGAGAACCTTCAAAAGGCCCGAGCTGATGCCGACCTTTATCTTGCGCGCCCGTTTGAATTTTGGCGGGCGAGCTGGCTGGCCGGACGGTGAATGTGGGCGGCAGCGGGTCTGATGGGGTCTATAGGGGATACTTAGGGTATCATTGTATATATCACACTCTTTGAAGCCATTGTACAAATCTTTGCCTTCCCAATGCCAGCAAGAAGGCGTTACCGCCCACAAGACCTCCTCCACCAGCCACTGCACCGCCACGCCCACCAGCCACAGTCAGCTCAACACCCGGACATGCTTCGCCCCAGCCGGCGCCCGGGAATCGCAGACGGTCCGGCCAGCTCGGTTTGAAGTGGTATTTGGCGACAGATCAACGCCACGCGCACACAACGGCCCTGCAATTGACCTCGCAACACCCGCAAAGATGTCGTTCACCTCCACTCCTGCCGTTGTCATGGGTGAGTACTTCTTCTTTCTTTCTCCGGAGCGTTGACGGGCTGGTGGTCGCCTTGCGATCCCACCTGTTTCTCGAGTTGACCAACGCCCGCTCCAATCCAGTTCCATTACTAACAACGCTTCAAATCAGACAAGTAAGCATTGCATTTATCACAGAATCACCATCTGGAATACGTACTAACAAATTGACTTCTAGTGGTACCGGTTTGACCAAGCTTGGTTTCGCCGGGAATGACTCTCCATCCTTCATCTTCCCAACCGCCATTGCCACGCGCTCCAGTGGTGCCGGAGGCAACAAACCAACCCCGGGTTCCAAGCCATCCTTCCTCAGTGGTTCTTCCTCTTCACAGTCGCAGGCCTCCTTCCTTTCATCCAAGCGTGGTACAGAGGACTTGGACTTCTACATCGGAGAAGAGGCTATCGAGGCATCCAACACACAGGCATATTCTCTCTCGTACCCAATCAGACACGGTCAGATTGAGAACTGGGACCACATGGAGCGTTTCTGGGAGAACTCCATCTTCAAGTACCTCCGTTGTGAACCAGAGGACCACTACTTCCTCCTAACTGAGCCACCACTTAATCCACCAGAGAACAGAGAGAACACCGCAGAGATTATGTTCGAGTCTTTCAACTGTGCTGGTTTGTACATCGCTGTGCAAGCCGTGTTGGCCTTGGCCGCTTCTTGGACCTCTTCGAAGGTTGTTGACCGTTCGCTCACTGGTACCGTTATTGACTCCGGTGATGGTGTCACCCACGTTATCCCTGTCGCTGAGGGTTATGTTATCGGTTCCGCCATCAAAAACATCCCATTGGCCGGTAGAGACATCACTCTCTTCATCCAGTCGCTTCTCAGAGACCGTGGTGAGGCTGACACATCGCTCAGAACCGCCGAGAAGATCAAACAGCAGTTCTGTTATGTGTGTCCAGACATTGTGAAGGAGTTCAACAAGTTTGATCGTGAACCGGAAAAGTTTGCCCAGTACATTGTTGAGACTGCCAGATCTAAGAAGGTGGTCGATGTCGGTTACGAGAGATTCTTGGCCCCAGAAATCTTCTTCAACCCAGAGATCGCCTCTTCAGACTTCTTGACTCCACTCCCAGTTGTCGTTGACCAGACCATCCAGGCTTGTCCAATCGATGTGAGAAAGGGCCTTTACAAGAACATTGTGTTGTCTGGTGGTTCCACCATGTTCAAGGACTTTGGCCGTCGTTTGCAAAGAGACTTAAAGAGCATTGTGCACGACAGAATCTCCGCCTCCGAGCAGCTCAGTCACGGTGCTAAGTCGAGCGGTGTTGACGTTGAGGTCATTTCGCACAGAAGACAGCGTAACGCTGTTTGGTTTGGTGGTTCTCTTCTTGCCCAGACCAGTGAGTTCCAGTCCTACTGCCACACCAAGCAGGACTACGACGAGTACGGTCCAAACATTGTCCGTAACTTCTCCTTGTTCTCTGTGCCATGATCCGTACGCCCCCATAAACTCTCATGACACACCACAGCCACATACAAAAGTTTTCCAAGAAACTAGATCCCAGAGTCCGAATGTACAGTACCGATTTTTTCTTCAGTCTACGATACATTGATGTAGAGCAGTCGTGCAAATTAGAAGTGGTATAGAAGCAATCAGTACTCGTCCTTCCCGCTGATGATGACGTTGTTGATCTTCAAGATCATTCTTGTGAGCTGTGTAGCGAGCAAGAGCTGCTGCTTCTTACCAATGAGTGGATCCACAACGAACAACTCCTTCATGTCGTTGGAACCCTTGCCCAAGCAATCCACACCCAAGTGTGAGTTGTTCTCCTTCACCTGTTTACTCTTCACGTTGGACAGAGTCTCGATTGGATCAAGACCCGAGTTCTCAGCGAGTGTCATTGGGATCTGATCCAGAGCGTTGGCAAAGGCTCTGAAGGCGTACTGGTCAATACCCTTCTGTTTGTCAGCAGCCTCGGAGACAGCGAGGGAACATGTGATCTCAGCAGCACCACCACCGTAGACAACTCTGGAGTCACGGATCAAGTTACGCACCACACACAAAGAGTCATGAAGGGCACGCTTGGCCTCCTCGACGATCATTCTGTTGGAACCTCTCAAGAAGCACGTCACGGCTCTGGAGTTGGCACACTCCTCGACAACGAGCATGCGGTCTCTTGTGGTACCAAACTCCAACTCATACACCTTACCAGCCTTGCCCAGCTTTTCTGGGCTCAGGTCCTCGAAACGAGGAACGATACGTCCATCGGTGGCGATAGCCAACAACTCCAACTCTGGTCCACCAACCCAACGCACAGCTGGGAGCTGGTTCTGCAAGAGCAAGTGGTTTGCCTCGTCGTCGAATCCCCACTGGCAGATCACGAGGTTGGCGCCAGAGTCCTTCACCTGTTGTACCATCTCCTTGAACTTATTCTGCTCGTAGTCCTGCAAGTTCTTGAACTCCTCCACTGTGGAGATGTCGAGTTTGTGTTTAGTCTTTGGCTTTGGTGGCTCGAATGGACATGTCAGAATGGCAATCTTCACGTCTTCGATTCTCTTAGGCATCTGTGGGTGGGAGAAGTCCTTGTCCAAGATCACACCCTTGATGAGTCTGGAATCCTCGAGGGATCCACCAACTTTACCCTCAACCTTGATGAGCTCAAAGTCCACATCTTTTCTCTCCTTGTCCGCCACAGAGAGGACGGCATCCACAGCCATCTTGGCAAACTGCTCGTGGGTCTTCGACACAATCTTGGAACCCAAGGAGGTTTTAGCGGCCTTCAACAGCACGTCCACGTCGCTTTCAATGTCATCAGCCACCTTGTCCAACTGCTCAATGGCAACTTTGCACGCCTCGTCGAATCCATTGGCGATCTTGATTGGGTGGATTCCCTTGTCGATGAGCTCCAAAGCCTGGTCGAGGAGTGCACCGGCAAGCACAACGACACCAGTGGTTCCGTCTCCGATTTCATCGTCCTGGGACTTGGAGAGCTCAACGAGCAGTTTGGCAATTTCGTTATCCAGCTCCATCTGCGAGAGAATTGTGGCACCGTCGTTGGTGATTGTGATCTCGCCGTCCGGGGAGATGAGGATCTTGTCGAGGCCTCTTGGACCCAGAGAGGTCTTGATCACACTGGCCACGGCACGGGCAGCGAGGATGTGTGTCTTTTTGGCCTCAATTCCGTGGCTTCTCTGCTTCTTACCCTGATCTCTGACGATGATGAGCGGTCTGCCCATCTCGTCCTGCGCCACGATGGCGTTGGACATGTCTGGCATCTCCATCATCTGCTGCTGGTGGGCCATCTTAGGAATCTCGGTGCTGGTCTGAGCGTCTTCCACAGCCACCGATGGCAAACCGCGTCGCCTTCTTCGTCGAGTATTTTTCGACACGCGCGCCGCCGCCCGTCGATGGCGACAAAACACCCGCACACCATCTGTGCCCATCGGTAGGGGCCGCAGAGCATGAAATTTTCACCAGCAGCTCCGGGAAATTTTGGTTCTGGCAGCTGCTGCTGTCTCTGTGGGAGTCCGTCTTCTGAGCAGAGCATCTACCATCCAAATGAGTGTCGTCGGTTCCCTCATCTTCTGTGTCGACTGCGGTAATCTGCTCGACTCCGCCTCCAAGAAGGACAGCATCAAATGCAGCGACTGCCACAAGAGCTACAGCTCCAGCATCTTCGAGGGACTCAAGGTCGTTACCAGATCCTCCGATGACGCCTTCCCATCGGCTCTCAAGCTCAAGAAGTCCGTCGTGAAGACCACACTGAAGAAGAATGAGATCGAAGAAGGTGCCACCATCAAGGAGAAGTGTCCACAGTGTGGCAACGAGGAGATGCAATATCACACTCTCCAGTTACGTTCTGCTGATGAAGGTGCTACGGTGTTCTACACATGTACGGGCTGTGGCTACCGTTTCAGAACGAATAACTGATCTTTCCTCTTCATACAGGTCCAACAGTGGCCGTCATTGTTTGTTATGCATTATGTCCCTTTCCCCCCCTCTCATTTGTCACTTGTGTTTATAGTCATCATCTAATCGTACTACTTGGGTTTTATGAACTGCACTACGTAGCCACGGGTTGCAAAAAGAACATAAGAATCGTAATATCAAAAGAAAAGGATGAGAAAAATAGGAACACATCAACAACAAGAATACATAATAACTTAAAAAGGGGCGGCGTCAAATAACACTCCAGATTTAAGCAGCAGTGGCATACTCCAACTCACCAGAGTTCTCATACTCGTACATGTCAAGGGCAACAATAGCAGAGTCTCTGACAACCTCGTCACTGTCCTTGGCAAAGTCCTGGAGCACTGGGAGCACCTCGTCAGTGGCAATGGAACCAAGAGCCTCGGCAGCCTCGTGTCTAACCATTGGAGCCTCAGCCTCGTTCTTCAGCACCTTGATCAAGGATGGGACTGTAACTGGGTTACTTAGCTGGCCAAAGACGTAGGCGATCTCGTGCTTGAAAAGGGCAGATGGGTCGTCGAACCCTGTGGCGAGAGCGAGACAGGCCTCGTCGGTACCGATATCTCTCAGTCTGAACATGGCTCTGTAACGCTCAAACAACGGCGTCTCCTGGTCGTTCAAAATCTTTGTGAGCTTCTCAATCTTGTAGTCCTGGTCCATGGCGAGTGGTGGGGCCGGGTCGATGGAGGAGTACGCACTCTCCTGCAACTTCTCAACCTTGGCCTTCTCAGAGGTCTCCCACTTGATTCTCTCAATGGCAAGCTCACACGTCTGTCTGATCTCAATGAGTGGGTCGTTCTTCAAGTAGTCCTCGAGCAATGGGAGGGACTCGACATCGTTCAAAGCACCGAGGGCCTCGGCAGCCTCGTGTCTCACCATGCACTGCTGGCCCTTGTCATCGCACAGCACGTTTCTGAGGATAGGGGCACCGTGGAGGTTCTTGGTCTGGCCAAGCACGTAAGCAACCTCGTGCTTCAAGAGCTCTGAGCTGTCGGCAAAGCACTCACCGATGTATCTGACTGCGGCGTTGGCTCTCTCAGGGTCCTCCTTCCACTCAGATCCGATGGACTTGAGGTTGAAAAGTGCTCTGAATCTCACGGCAAGCTTCACGTCTCCGCTCTTGTTGATCAAGATATCACGGAGCTGCTCCAAAGTACAGTTGTCGACGTCCTGTTCCACGCTCATTGTGTGCTGATTGTAGTGTGTGTTTTGTGCTGTTCCTGGCAAAGCGGGGGGGAAAAAGAGGTGCAAATGGGCCAATTTTTTTTTTTCACTTTGACACATCAACATGAGAAAAAAAGAAAAAAAAAAAATCTGTTCAGCTCATCGCCCCGTTCCAGCGTAAATCTCAGCACGGATGCCGCGCTAAATGGCCCGCACCAGTATGGAGGCCTGCGTAAATTTCAGCACGGGCGGGGCGTACTTTCGGGTGTGGATTGGACGCTGGGGGAAGCGACGCAGATTGTACTTTCGGTGGGGCCGTTAAAGTGTCTGATACGGTGCTGGTGATGTGTTAGCAGCAGTGAAAACACTCGTTGACCCGTGGAATCTCCGCTCGTTCAGTTTCGGTAGCCTGATTCATCCCCTCATTGAATGGCTTCTTCGCGCGAGCCCAAATGAAAGGAGCCCACACAGCTAAACCATTTCTGCTCTTTCTCCACACCGTCCATTGAACAACCATAGATCAAACCACGTTCGTCCACAATGGAGATCTACCCTACGACACTCAGCACAGAGGACCTCCTCTCCCAACTCAAGGGCGCCACGCTCGTCATCCCCTCCGTCTCCGTCGGCAACGTGCCACAACTCGCCACCGATCTCCTGATACACAACACACAGGCCCAGCGCGTGGCGCAACTCGACTCACAGTTCCTCTTCCCCTTCGCATCGCCTGTGGACTATGTCCTCGGTCAGACCAAGCCGGAATCTACGGGCGTAAGCACAGTTCTGGAGTTGTACTACGCCACCGAGTCTAACCTCGCCATTGTCCAACAAAGGTCCCCAATCCTTCCGGGGTACGCCCGCAATTTCCTCGATCAGCTCCATGCACTTGTCGAGCATATTGGATTCTCATCGGTCGTTCTCCTAGACTCCAATGATCACACAAGAGAGTACATCGATCCATTGAACCCAATTGAAGTGTTCTCTAACAATGTGGCCGACAAGCTCAAGACCCTAAGAGTCTCAGATGAAGAGACAGAGGAACCGTCTCCATTTACTGCATTCGTCAAGACCTTGATCCAGGAGTTGGATACAGTACAGGATCTATCCATCAAGGCACTGGTGATGTTCGTCTACGAGGGTGATAACTCGTTCGATGCCCATGTGTTGTGCAAGCAGACTTTGAAGGTGTTGGATGTCGCTGAGCCAAAGCAGTGGGTCAAACCTGTCTCATGGAGTGGGGTCTACGGCGATAGACCGATCCCAGTGGGTGATAACGAGGGTATTTATGCGTGATGGGATGGGCGTGGATTTGTACGTATCTTCTAATTCTTCAAGTCGTATCAACCCTTGATAATCCAGAGCGTAGTGATTGCCACTACTTATGAACAAGGGGCTACGTTACCAAACATGTGTTACTTAAGCGCAAGTCAAGCAAATGGCTGAGTGGTGAACGCAGAAAACATCCGCTAGTCGGACCGGGCCTGCATTTCGGCTATCTATGCAGCATAAGTCGAAACCTTTGTATGTAGGTATAGGCTTTAAATGGGCTAGTTAAACTATTCCTGGCCGTATCTCATCTACAATGGTAATTGACTGATCAGCAGATAAGTTCTGGAATCCAACTGTGAACATAATGACAAAGTGGGCCACCTGGCATTTTGGCCCACTTTGGATGTCTTTCGCGAAAGAGCGTGGCCCCCAGACCAGGCCCACTCTTTGGAACTGCCAACAGGAATCAACGAATAGCCTATTTTTGATCTCATTGTGTTAGTGTGTTTGTCTCAGTACATGATACCAGTACTTGTTATATATGTGTATCTCTCAACTCCAGTATCTACGTAGGGCTTACCCTTCTTGTCATGACATCACTTGTGTAAGTAAAGGATCAGCTGTACATCGCCAACACCCTCTTCTCCACATTCTCCAACACATGTTTGTAGGGAACGATCTTCAAGTCATCTGCTTCACTCTTCATCACCTTAGCAGGCTTTGGCCCAGCACCAGCCATAGGCATAGGCATCATTGGCTGTTGTTGCATCTTCAACTGGACACCAGCGCCACCGAACAACACGTTGTACACGGAGTTCAACCCGGACATGGCAATGACGTACCATGAGATAGACGAGACCCAGCGGACGTCGAGGTCACTCGTCAACACACCGGACTGCAGCATCTGTTTGAATCTCAGCGTCAACGGGAATGGCAGCTTCATCACGACAAACCCGGCAAAGATCCAATTGACCCAGCCCATCATCAGCGTTTGTGTGGCCATCGTTCCCAATGACCCGGCAGCCATCTCCATCATGGACTCAGGATCGGCCATGAATGGGTTCTGTGTGATGTCTGGCGGTCCCTGTGTCTTCTCCGCCACAAACTCACCGTCGTTGAGGCTCTTGATCAGGAACTCCTGGCGTGCGAGGAATGAGAACTGTGGCAAGTTCCAGAAGTTCGACTTGAGCAACTGTGCCTTCTTGATGTACATCTGCTCCCGCACTTTGAGCACTGGATCCAATCGTGGCGTCGGCGTCGAGTATCCCTGGATCAGCTGTCTCAGCACCCCGAAGAGCACGAGCGCAATAGAGATGGGCACGAGCACCCAGTACTTGAGGCTGGGATCGATTGTGAGTTCTGGGACCATTTGGGCGGGCGTTGCCTGGTGTTGTTTTGCTGGTGTCGTTGTCTTCCAAGTTGACACGGACCCGGCGCTCTTGGGCTCGCGGTTTTGTGTGGTGTGTCCCCTACCGCTTAGTATGCTTATGTAAGCCACACCCGGACAACCCGCCACCCAAAAGAAAAAATATCCGGCCCGGGGCCCTCATCGCCGCTTCTAGAAGATCCACCTACTCCGTCATCTTTTAACACCTCATATAAACAACGGTAAAGATGGCTCCACAGACGGTTTTGTGTATTGGAATGGCTGGTGAGTATATTTGTTCTCCTTTGGTGAAGAAAGACGTACTAACAACCCCGCTTAGGTTCTGGAAAGACCACCTTCATGCAACGACTCAACTCGCATCTCCATTCGAAGAAGACCCCTCCATATGTGATCAACCTGGATCCAGCCGTGCTCAAAGTGCCCTTCGGAGCCAATATTGATATCAGAGACTCGGTCAAGTACAAAAAGGTGATGGAGAACTACCAGCTTGGTCCTAATGGAGCCATTGTGACGTCGCTCAACTTGTTCTCCACTAAGATTGACCAGGTGATCAAGCTCGTTGAGCAGAAGGCTGACAAGTTCGAGAACGTGATCATCGACACGCCAGGTCAGATTGAGTGTTTCATCTGGTCCGCTTCCGGGTCCATCATCACTGAGGCATTCGCATCCACTTTCCCAACGGTGATTGCTTACATCGTGGACACACCGCGTAACACTTCCCCAACGACATTCATTTCCAACATGCTGTATGCCTGTTCCATCCTCTACAAGACCAAGCTGCCTATGATCATCGTGTTCAACAAGAACGATGTGCAAGACTCCAAGTTTGCCGAGGAGTGGATGACGGACTTTGAAGCTTTCCAAGAGGCGTTGAGACGTGATGAGGATCTCAACTCCGAGACAAGCTCAGGAAGCGGATACATGAACTCGTTGGTGAACTCTATGTCGCTGATGCTTGAAGAGTTCTACTCTCAATTGGATGTTGTGTCTGTGTCGAGTTTTACCGGTGCGGGCTTTGACGACTTTATGACTGCCGTGGGGAGAAAGTCTGAAGAGTACGAGACGTACTACAAGGCCGAGAGGGAGAGAATCATCAAGGAGAAGGAAGAGAAGGAAAATAAGAGAAAAGAGAAGAGTTTATCGTCGTTGATGAACGACCTCGGCATCGCTGAGGGCCAGAAGAAGAAGGGCAAGGGTGAAGAGGTTGATGTGATCTCCGACACCGAGAGCTTTGAGGAAGGTGAACACGATGGCCTCCTACTACCAGACGAAGAAGAGGGGATTGTCAACAGTGGCAGAGAGTACACTTTCCCAGAGGACAGAGATGGCGAGGTGTCTGAGAAGAGCGACGCCGCACTCCAGGCCAGATATCAAGAGGCTTACGAACAGACGGCGAAGCAGGCATCGAGCAAGACCGCGGAGAATATCGCCAAGTACATCTCTGGTACACAGGGTTGATCTGTGCAATGAATGAATGTTAAGTTGGACGCTGTGAAGCCCATATCTCTAGTGTTGGGTTGAAGATGACGTTGTACTATATATCACGTGACTGCTCATGTGATCTGGTAGGAGCCACACGTTTCGCGGAAAGTTTCCGCATTCGGCCAAGCGTAAACACCGGGAAATCGTCTTTTTTCTCCTCCGGCCACTCTCTGCTGATGGTGGAAAACACGCTTTCGTTCGAATTTTTATTATAAGGAGGTGTCGTTGTTTTTGTCTGTTCTTGTTCTCTCGAAGTTTCGGTTTCCTCCCCTTGTTTTCTCGTCTCCACATTCGTTTGTTCACTTACCAAAAAAGAAACAAAGAGATGCTCTTTCTCGACCACAGCTCGCCACGTCCAGGCCACCTCTCAGAGAGCTGGCTGATGGAGAACTCGCCGCTCTTCAGTCCTTCACATTCGCCCTCCACATCTGCTTCGTTACAGCAGCAGCACTCATATCACCACCAACAACAGCAGAGCCCGCTCGTGAGACGCCACAAGAGACGCCTCTCTGACGACTACCAGAACTTGAAGAAGCCATGTACGAAAGACACGTTCACCACTGCTACACACTCCTCGAACGACTGGCCTGTGTTCAATCATCCGCAGGGTGGTATTGTGCAGCAGTCCCCCTATGGCAACATCCGCGTGATGAAAGTTGGCAACACGGAGGTATCACGCATCGACAAGACGATCGGGTTGGACGTGTACACCAAGGAGACTAAGTCCCCAACTCCACCTCCAGCACAACCAACGGCGAAGCTCATGTCCCCGTCGCCATCTGTTGAAGTGGAGGGATACATGCTCGAGGGGTACCAGCGCCAGCAGGAGATCAACAAGAGCTACAGTGTGCATCAGGAGGAGATTGTCAATGTGAACTACTCGCTGTACGACCAGTCACACGAGGATGAACACCTCGCCGAGCTCAGTGAGAACGACTATGAAATGGCCTTATGACTTTTGTATCTCCCCTAAAATTTTAATGCTTATGTTTACCTGTTTCAGAGATTTCAAGTAGATTGTTTCCCTGACAACGCGGGGAGGTATCGGTGGACGCGACAATTGAAACAACAAACAACACAAACAGGAGAACTTTCATCAACGTCCACTTCACACATCTGTGATTAATCACTCATAGACAATGGATGACACGCTCTTCACGTCCATGGGCATGTTCATCATCGATGAAATCCACTTCCCCGCGCAGTCCGGGAAGCCGTCGCAGTACAACGTTATCGGTGGTGGTGGGACGTACGGTGCGCTCGGTTCACGGATCGTCACGCCAGAGGACAAGACGAGGCAGATTGGATGGATTGTGGACAAAGGATCGGACTTCCCCGAGGAGATTGAGCGGTACATCCGCAGTTGGGAGACGGGGGTTATTTGGAGAAGTGACGAGAGCAGGTTGACAACGCGTGGGTGGAACATGTATGGAGAGAGACAGTTCCGCAGTTTCAAGTACCTGACTGAGAAGAAGAGGATCGTGGTGGAGGATCTGATCAGGTATGAACAGCTGCTGTACTCTGAGTCGTACCATCTGATCTGTTCGCCCAAGAGATCGATCCAGATCCTGGATGAGTTGAAGAAGGCACGCTCAGGGGTTGATGACCCCGTTATCGTTTGGGAACCTGTGCCGGACTTGTGCTTGCCCGAGACGTTGGATGACACGCTGGACGTGTTGAGCACAGTGAATGTGTTGACTCCTAACGCTGAAGAGGCAGCCAGGTTCTTTGGTATGGAGGAGCCTACGACGAAAGAAGAGTTGGAGGCGCTGGCATCTAAGTTCATCAAGCACATCACATCCAATACCAAGTTTAATACTGGAGGAGGGATTGTTCTGAGATGTGGAGAACTGGGCAGCTATACGTTAACTTCCAAGGGGTTGTCGATCTGGTTACCGCCGTTCCACACGGATCAGAGCAAAGTCGTGGATCCCACAGGGGCAGGGAACACGTTCATCGGTGCGTTCACTACAGGGTTTGTGCTCAGTGGCGGTGATTGGACAGTAGCCAGTGTGTGTGGCAACATCGGTGCTGGAGTGGCTATTGAACAGATTGGGATGCCAGCATTCGGAGTTGTTGATGGTGTGAGCGAGTGGAATGGTCGTTCATTTGAGGAGAGGTTGCGGTGGTACGTGAAGAGCCATGGGCTTGACCTGGATGTGTCAAGGGTTCTTGAGAAGCTGCAAAGAAGTAAATAAACGATAGACGAATGGTGTTCCATGCTATGGATAGATTAAACAACCACACCCAGACACCACTGTTGCATACTCTGAATTGCCCACCGGCCCACCAAAGACACCCAGCCACACTTTTTTGCGGGTGTGGCGCACCCGGCGGCTGAGAAAAAAAAGGTGTGGCAAGTCCGGGATCCACCACAACAGACGGGTAAACAAAGAAAGTTAAGGACGTTGTTTTTACCACCAACGCACTCACAGACCTCCTCTATTCTACACAGAAAGAATGACAGAGCTCCAGGCCATCGCCAGCAAGGCCACCCAGCATCTCAATGCGGTCATCAGGGGCAGAGACATCCTCAACCCACAAGAACAAGAACAACAAGACACCAACCACGGGGGTGGACACGTGGAGGACCACAACGAGGAGGAGGAAGAGGAGGAAGGCGAGGATGATGACGTTGAGGCTGAGAAGAAGTACAGATGTCCTCATTGCACACACGCCTTCACGAGGAAGCACAACCTCAAGTCGCACCTGTTGATCCATACACAGGAGAAGCCGTTCCACTGCTCCATCTGTTCGTCCAAGTTCCGCCGTCTACACGATCTCAAGCGACACGAGAAGTTGCACACGGGCGAGAAGCCACACGAGTGCAAGCAGTGTGGGAGAAAGTTTGCCCGTGCTGACGCCCTCGTCAGACACAACAACTCGCAAGCTGGTTGTGCTCTATTGACGGATGACGCGCTCGTGAGACCGGGATCCTTGACCCAGCAGCAGAAATCCCAGGCCCAGGTTGTGCCGCAAAAGCGAGTGTACGAGACGTCGCAGTGGAGCGTTAATGAGAACAATCACCAGCCAGAACAGCAGCAGCAGCAGCAGATTCAGCCACAGCCACAGCCACAGCATCCTCTCCCACAACAACAACACCAGACGCTGCCTTCGCTCACGAGACTCGCAGCACTCGTCTCCAAGGACCTCCCGACACTATCGGCCCCTGCACCAGCCACGAACTCCTCCTCTGACCAGGCCAACATCACGTCGTACGTCCGTCACCTGGAGTCGCGCGTTGCACAGCTCGAGACCAAACTCGAACAGGCCGAATCCAAAATCACACAGCTGAGCTACGCCGTCTCCGCACAGAGACCAGTGGAGAATGGCGCCCACAGTACGTGAGGCCAAAGTCCCCCAAGGGAGTCGGCCCGACAAGACCGGATAGGAGCAGTTTGCCTGTTCCCCCACATAACACACAAGCTTGCTGTTTTTTTGTCTGAACTTGTTGGACTGGGTTGTACCCACTGTTGGGCCAGTTAAGACCAGTTGAACAAGGCAAGTGGCTAGGAGATGTGGTCTACAGGTGACTCTATCGGGTGGTGCTTCTGGGATAGAAGGAGAGATAGAGAGAGGCAGCCAAGATTCGTACAGTGTTTTCTATCTCCCCGGGCCCGGTGCAAGCAGCTGGGGAAGGGGTCATCTCTTTTCAATCTCGCCAAGCTGGAGCGTTCCTCGTGGGGGTTCCAGGGGTTCGAAATGGACGTGTTTCCATAATAATCTGTGCTCGTAGAAATGCGGGCCGTGACCCCGAAAGCAGTTGTGGTACGCGAAATCGGTGAGAGCTCCGCTCAGCCGTAGGAGCATCGCCAAGCTGGCGGAGGAACCTGTTTCAAGCGCTGCTGCTTCTGATGATGGAGGCTCCGGCGTTTAGCGATGGATGCTCAGATCTTTGGATGGTAGAAGGATGTCCTCTTACTCAAGAAACCCAGCCAAAGAGAGAACCCCCCGTCCCCGCCGGCCGTGTGACGCTGCCTACAAAGGCCTCTCCCCCCGCTGCCCCGCAAATGTGTCCCCTCCGCACAGCTGCCCCACAACGCGCGCGGCTTCAAACGCTGGGCAAGCGACCATTAGCGACTCTCCTACCGCTTCCTCTTTCGGACCCGCCTCGAATCTGGGGTACAATCGCAGCCTGATCAGCCCACAGAGCTGTTACAGTGCAACCGGTGGGGGTCCCTCCCGGTGAGCCTATAAAGACCCCTGCTGTTGCTGCTTCTCCACAAAAGCTCCCCACTAGACCCTTGTTGCACAAAGACCACAAACCATGGGCAAAACTGCGCACTACATTGCCTCGCGTATTCCCTCGCTCTTCAAACTCCCCGGGACACCAGTCTCGTGTCTCAACCCGATCCCGGCCTTGTCCCTGCTCACAAGATCGGACTGGAACTACTTCTTCATGGGCTACCTGGCCTGGACGATCGACGCCTTTGACTTCTTCTGTGTCTCCGCCTGTGTCCCTGCGCTTGCTGTGTCCCTGGACCGCTCAGTCCACGACATCACCTGGGGTATCACGCTGGTGCTCATGTCCCGCTCCATTGGTGCCGTGTTCTTTGGCTCGCTCAGTGACACGTACGGAAGAAAACCAGCATACCTCGCCGTCATGCTGCTCTTCTGCATCATCGAGATCGGTACGGGATTTGTCCAGACCTACGCCCAGTTCCTCGCTGTCCGTTTCATTTTTGGTATCTGCATGGGTGGCTGCTACACCACCGCCTCCGCCACTGCCCTCGAGTCCCAGCCGATCGCTGCCAGATCGTTCCTCGGAGGCATCTTCCTCCCAGGTTACAACTTGGGATACATCCTTGCCGTGGCCTTCTACAGAGCCTTTGAGTTCAGTGCACACGGTTGGAGAGCCCTGTTCTGGTTCTCCTCGGCACCACCACTCCTGCTCTTCATCTGGAGATTCTGCTTCCCTGAGCACCCACACTTTGTCGAGCACAAGCGTGTCCAGCGCCAGAAGGCCCTGCAGGACGGGAAAGAGCACCAGGCCAACTCGCCATGGAAGCAGTTCTTTGCGGACTTGAAAGAGGCTATGAAGAAGCACTGGCTCATGTTTGTCTACTTGGTGGTGTACATGTCTCTGATGAACTTCTCCTCGCACGCCTCGCAGGACCTCATGCCCACGATGCTCCAGAGCCAGTTGGAGTTCTCCGCAAATGCACGCACGGGCATCATGGTTGTCGTCAACGCTGGTGCTATGGTTGGTGGTTTGTGCATCGGTACCCTCACAGAGTTCATTGGACGCAGACTCGGCGTGTTCCTCTGTGCCGTGTTTTCCAGTGCCCTGATCTATCCGGCATTCTTCTCCACTTCGATGGCTGGTCTGATGCTTGGTGGGTTCTTCATGCAGTTCTTCGTCATGGGCTGTTGGGGTGTCACCTCCGTCTACATCATGGAACTCTCTCCACCGGCATTCAGAGCACTGTTTGGTGGGTTGGCTTATCAGTTGGGTAACTTGGCCTCCTCCGCTTCCTCCACCATCGAGGCTGACATCTCTGCAGCCTTCCCGCTCGGTGACGGGCTGTTTGACTACGCCAAATCCATGGCACTCTTCATGGTTGGTGTCAATGTCTCTCTGATCATCTGTATCACCTGTGGTCCGGAGTACTTCCACAGAGACTTCTCCGCTGACGCTGAAGCTGAAGAGTTGGGTGTCAATGATATCGTGACCCACCAGGCTGAACAGAGCTTTGACGATGACGATGACCGTATGTCGGAGAAGGCCAAGGCCCAGCACCAGGAGACTGTGTCTGTCTAATTATTTATTTGCTGCTTTCTTTACTCAAATGTAGTATTAATGCGTAGAGCTCACGATCGATCTCTTCCAAATCTCCTTCAGCGCCTCGTTGAACACGTCAATGTTGTAATCCACAATCGCCATCGCAGAGTCCACATCCGTGTCCTTGATCAGAGCCACCAGGGCCAGACCACGGATCATCTTGTGGAACGTGAGGATGTATCCGTTCTGTAACACCGAAGAGCACTTCAATGGTTGTGGGTTCTCCTCTTTGCTCTCGTACAAATCGTTCAAGTCCACCGTGACGTCGATGAACTCCGCGCATACTTCATAAGTCTGGATGTCGACCGGCGAGGAGTCTGTCGCCACGTAGATCTTGGAGTTGACGTCAAACAGGAAAGCCTTCTCAATCTTGGAGTGCTGCACGAGGTTGTCCAACAGGTTCTCCAACGACGGAAGCTCAAAGATAAGCTTCTGCACAATTCTCGAAAACGCCTCATAAATGCTGTGGTCAAAGATCGATGTAAGGTGGAACGAAACTTGGACACCCTCGATACCCAGATCCAACAACTCATCTCCGATTCTCTGCATGATGTCTCTCTGTGTATCAAGTCTGAAATCCTCACTGAGCCCATCAACTTTGTGGATCAGCACCTCGATATGGATATCCTTGTTCACGTTGTACGCGTACTCGATAATCATCGCCAAATTCGTCAGAGCGTTCAAGTACTCGTCCTGAGAGTCAATCACGTACACCAATGCACCAACGCTCTTGAACAGCTTCTCACTGTCGTAGCTCGGCTCGAAATAGTTCAACTGGCCAGGGAGCTCCATCACCGCCAGGTCAATCAGCGACGAGTAATGCTCCGTTGTTGGCTTCGAGGTGGACTCGAGGTACAGCGTGTCCAGTGGCTGCATGTTATGGAACACCACCTTACAGATAGACGACTTCCCGCCTCTGTGTTCTGTTGTTAGTTGTCCGTGTATCGTGAGATAAGATAAATGAGAGGGGAATTGGGCCCTTAATCAAAGACTCACCTCCTCAGGCCCATGAGCAAAATCGTCGCTCTTTCCGGGTCATTCTCGGGCTCATTCAGCAGAATCGGCTGCTCCATCGCTGTTCGCTCTGTGTCTTTGCCTCTTTTTTGCCCGCTGAAGGGGACTGCCTCCTCGCTCTGTTTGGCGGGCGGGCCCACTTCCTTCTCCGGGCCTCGGGAGACGATCGCGAACAATTCGCGGGTGATCACACCCGGACACCATTGATTATGTAATGTGATTATGTAATGATCACGTGACTGTGTGTACATTAATTTTGACCGGTATGTGAACAGCTCTCTCAATCATGCCCAAGGGTTTGGAGCCTGCTCTACCCCACCCTGCTCAGATCAAGTGCTTCTCCACTTTGCTGCTGTGTAACCGCCTCATCTGGCGGCCTGTTGGGTTTTCTGCCCGGATCTTAACCTGGCCAGAAACTCACCACCCGCCAGAAACATGGGGTACGCCTCTTTACTTATATAAAGGGGGAAAGGTTCACGAAAGTTTACATTTCTTCCCTTCCATTCCCCTATCACATCTATCCCCATCAATCATCTAAAACCTCAAAATGCAACCGCCAAGTGTTGAAGTAATCTACTCCCTCGTCCTTATGGGCACCAGCTTGTTCCACTGCCTGACCTACACCTTCACGCTCCTCGGTGCTGGAAGTACCTTCCTGGACATCAACTGTAAGGACCTCAACCTCTTTAAGGCACTCGACCCGAACATCACCATGGGTTGGACTGTTCCTGAGTACTTGTACCTCAGACCCACTGAGTTCATCGCTGAGACTACAAAGCTTGTGCCCACTGAGACGGGTTACCGGGACTACAAACCAACCTACTTCTACAAAACATATAACAACAGTGCCTCATACCATTGGGCAGACCTCTCATCCATCTTGGCTTCTTCCTTGAACCACAACGCTCCACTGGGGATGCCCTTTCTCACGGGTTCCGATCTTCACCTCCCGTCGCTCATCTCAGACGAGAAAGGTCCGGACACCATCACTGGTCTTTCATTAAGTGATCAGGCTAGCATTTGTGTCCTCATCCCCTTTGCCACTCTGTGTCTTGGTGCAATCATGTTATTGCTGATCATAATCCCCTTCACCAAGAAGAGCGTCATCACAAGGAAGGTGATCCCCGTGCTCTCCTGTATCTCGGTCACCTCAGCATACATCCTCTTCTTCGTGTTCGGGAAGGCCGACGCCATCAAGCTTTCCTACAAGTTCCACGACCTCTTCCTTGAGAACCCAGAGTACGGTCTTAAACTGACAAACCCCTGGACATGGGACTATAAGGTGATGCTGTCGATGCTCTTTGTCGGGATCGCAAATGGGATCTCGACTACCTGTCTTGGCTTCATCACAGTCATGCATCTCACACCTGAAGAAGAAGAATATCAGGTAAGAAAGTAATGTCAATATTTTATCGATAAGCTTAGGTTCTTTACCCGAATTATCGTAGTCCTCTGTTAAGCCTTCACCCTGTTTATAATTTTCTGTCGTAAAACAACCGGACACCAACTCTCTCGGCGACGGACGAGGCGGGATGAGAAGGACTCCTTGTGTGATTCCTGCCCCTTCTGCTCTTTCAGCCTTCACTTCTCTAAGCTGTCTTTAGTTTGACAGCACCAACAATCCTTTCAGTTCCCCCAGCCGAATATTTGATGGCGCAGATCATAGACGACCGCGTATCTTGCTCGCGGTGGGGTACTGCGTATAAGCCGGATTAATAGTAGCGCTTAATCAGGCTTAAATACGTAGCTTTTCTTTCACACACACTCCCAGTCTACCAGAAACACTGCAGCACCATGACTCCTGGCCAGAAGTTAGTCTGTTTCTTGCCGTTTGTGCTGACAATGCTCGAGGGCCTCATCGTGGGTTGCATCCTCGCTTCGGCTGGCCACTGTACCAGCCGGGAGAACTACGAGCTGGTGACGCTGAACCATTTCAGAGATAAGAAAATATTCTATGACGGCGACTGGCATCCAGAAGTCTGGAACTACCACAAGCCTAATGTCTCGCTCATCCTGGACAGAGACGACGCTGAGGATTGGTACCTCCCCGGAGCCATCGATATTAGGTACAGTGGATACCGCTATTGGGACAGACAGTTTGTGTACCAGGCCATCCACCCCACTTACAACTGCACCCGGTATGACTGGCTCACCGGTGAACCATACAACTATACCTGTACTAACAAGAACGTCACCATTGACGAGATAATCACTGACGTGATACCAGATCTCTACAACTACACGTCTCGCTCGTTCAACACCTCACTCGAACATTACTGGGTCAACATCAGTGGTGTTTACAGTGACATTCTCAATGCTGAGAACCCGGACAAGGAGAACATTACTCTCGCTTAGCTCAAGATCCCGGATATGTCCACCAAAGTGCAGACGAAGTTGGACATCCCGCTTTGGAAAGAGCCCCTGCTTCCCTGCATTTTGGCGTTTGTCTTGATTCCATATGGCATCTTTGGCTGTCTCAAAGCGGATGTTGCACAACCAAGGATGCTGGGCTTCTTGCTCGTCTATTTGGTCTATCTCCAGGTGTGCATTTGTCGCGTTTGTTGTGGTGTTTGACGTGGTGGATCCTTTCGAAGTGGCAAAGGCGATATCGACCGAGTTTGTCAAACTGGGTGTTGACACTACACGCCGTAGTGGAGGCACGTTTAGTGAAAGGGGCTTTGCTGCTTTGTTCTTTGCGGGCGCAGGGCTGGTGGTTGTCATTTTGTGCTGTTTTGCGGTGATTATTGCAGTAGATGATCATTTTATAAGAACTCGAAATAACTGACCGGGGAAACTATACGACCAAGAGTTGCAGAGTATTGGCTGTGTAGTACTTTGTTGATCGTAGTTTTGAATTCCCGGCGATTGATCACCGGTTTTGAGCCTTTTCACGGGGAGAGCCCAAAATTGTGCTCATCTGTCTCTGGCTTCCTTTGAAGTCCTTCACCAGCTACTCACTTTTGTTGTACACACTCTCAACCTGTGTGACAACAATGCTAGCTTCAGAGTCGCTCTTTCTGATTCTGGCTCTAATTAATGGGATTGTTCTCGGCTCTCTGCGCACGATTGGCGCCTTACTCCCCGCCGACTCATTGCCATACCTAAGTCTTGACAACTCCAATTCAAACCTTTCGCTCATACTCAACTCCTCCGACGTTGCTGGCTGGCATTTACCCAATCGTCTGGACCTCGGGACTAGGAACTACTACATGTGTGACGTCTACTGGAAGGAGGAACAGCGTGATTATTTACTTCTCCGGTCTGAGAATGTGACGGTGCAGCATAGGACAAACGAGTCCACCAGAACCCTCCCACGGGACACACTCAACCCCTGGGTGAATCTCACGGAGATATACAGAGACGCCCTCAATCACCACAGAGCAGAAGGGTTACCTGAGTTGCAAATTGGTGAGGTCCATCTCCCACAATTCCCAGAGGAAGGACGCGGTCCACGGACACTCCTCGGCTGTGCCCTGTGGAAAGAGCTACTTTTAACCCCTCTGCTGCTTCTGGTTGTGGTAACTCTGGCACTCTACAATACCTGGTATTTCAGCAAAGAAGACTGCTTGGATGGACAAAGCTTGGTGTCAAATAGTAGAACACCCGGGATGAGCGTGCTCTCGGTGTACATCCTCTACCTCCACATAGTGTCGCTCATATCCCGTGGGGTTTTCAACTTTTGTGAACCTTCTCACTTTGTGAAGCTCGTGAGGGGTGCTTTGGAGGGCTCCAGTGGAGCTCAGTATGGGATCACATACGCTGGTGAAGAGTCAGAGATCATGGTCGAGGTCGTTCTCTTCTTCGGCAACCTTGAAATTGGTTCGATCTTCTTTTGGATTGTTATGTCGCTGTTGTGCCTGTGGAAGTTTTAGCCCCCCTTTTTATATGTCTTAGCATGGCGGTGATACAATACTACGCAGCACGACGTTGTTTCTGACTATGGTCACTAGGGAAAGCTAGCAGTGCAAGCTCTAATAGTCACCAGAATGGCCCTATGTGAGCTCTGTAGTGCTAATCAATTTTGGGCTCAAGATCTGCGTGTCGGCTGCTCCCTGATATAAACTCAATGAGAGCGCCCGCCTCTTCCCACTGACAACCAGCACTAGCAGCGCACACAGAAAAGCAAAATGGAGCTGGTTCATTCTTTCGACATTACGATAGCCGCCTTCTATGCTCTCCTGTCCATTGCCAGCGTGTGTCTCGTGTCCCTGGCCATGAAGGACCCGGACGGGGACTACACCCCCATTATCCAGTTCTCGCACGTCGAGGACCGCGTTAAGTCGGGACACCTTGACCTCACGAAGGTCACGTACCACGAGACGAACATCTCGGCCATTGTGGACAGAGAGGATGCCGAGCAGTGGCATCTTCCTGGATACATTGAGCTCGGTTGGACCCGGTTTTGCCATTGGGACCAGGAGCTCGAGTACTTGGGCCATCCTGCAGAAGTCGAGTGTTCCGGGGATGACCTCCATTCCTACATCACTACATGCTACGACTGGGACAACCTCACATGGGTGCCATCCGGTGTCAGTAATGAGAAGGTGAAGAAGTCCTGCCACTCTTTCGACACCAGTCTCGAGAGGTATTGGGTCAACATCAGCGGAGTGTACAGAGACACCCTCAACGCCGTTAACGAGGGGATGAACGTCACACTGGATGAGCTGACCATCCCACAGATGCCCAAATCCGTGAGAGAAACCTTTGGTGCCCCAATGAAAAAGGCATTGGCTGTACCCCTTGGCTTGGCTGTCTGCTCCCTCGTTGCCTATATCGTGTGCGCCTTCAGCTACTCTCGCCGAGCTTGGTTTTCACCCTTGTTCTTCTACGGCCTCTACCTCCACGTTGCCATGATTTGTTTTAAATCGACCTGCCTCGGTGATCGAGAGCCCAAGAGGGTTGCTAGGTCTATCAAGAGGGCGTTCCAGAACGCCACCGGGGTGTGTGCTTATAGGTACTCAGACAGCCGCTCAAGTTATGAAAACATCCCAGAGCAGTCTAAGATGGACGGAGCCCTCACTATTTCCATAACATTGGCGTTCCTCGGCTTTATGGCTGTTTTTTACCTTGCTTTCACCAGCAGAGAAGCTGAAAGAGAGGAACGATCACGTGCCCAGGCTGGGTAATATAACGATCTACGGTAATTCCACACTGAGGCCTTGCTGTCGTAGAAATGAGACTCGATCTAGTTGGAACCGTTATGAACCATGGTTAATGTATGGAGAGAGAGTTCTGCTGTTCTGGGGCCATATTAATGATTAATGGGGCTCGTGGTGTCCGGGTGTACTACCCCAAACCTATAGAAGGCCGCAGTCAACTTATCTTCTCATCTCCAGAAAAGCAACGCAGGCCTGAACTCATACAGATAAATTTTCCCGGAACTTTGTCTCTCATCACTCATCAACCATGAGCTCAACTGTAGGATATCATCAAAGGTAAAGCAGGGGATCATGGCAATATTGGATGACGCTGACGGCTCACTCGCCAGTGGTGTACTCTTCTACACATCGATCATGTCCTTCGTCAATTTCCTTGTCTTTCTGTTGTGTACAAGTCTTTCATCACCGTCCAATCACTTTATCGCCCTCGACAACCGAGAAGCGAAGATCGAGTACATCCTCAACACCACTGATGCAACGGGATGGAAGCTGCCTCCAAGAATCAATCTCGGGTACCGAGGCTTTTCCACCGAGAATCTCACTCGCTATCGGCTGAGAACTGGAGAGGAAACGGAGTACTGGAGCTCAACAACCTCTTATTTGTACGACAGGTCGCTCAGAGATTATTGGAACGACCTCCCAACGGTCTACGCTACAGCTTTCAACGAGTACTCGGACCCAGGAAAGCCCAAGCTCACCGCTGCAGACATCCACCTTCCTACCCTTATTACCACGGGAACCATCACTGGTGCTTCTCCAGCCGCCCAGTCCTCCTCATGTCTGATCATCCCGCTGTCAACTTTCTTGGGCAGTCTCTTCTTTTTCTGGGCCTTTGAGAAAATGGGCCTTTGGGCCACTAAAAAGAGCAGGCGGATGTGGGTCGCCGGGTACTTTGCAAGTCTCGTGCCTTTGAGTATTGTCTACTTGGGAGTAATGGTGACGCACGACGCGTCGAAGCTGATGTGGGAGTACGTGAGGTCGTTCAGAGCGAGTCCAGTACCGTTTGGTGTGAGCTTTCTTTACGGCTCAATGATAGACTGGAGCGTTTTTGGCCTTATTACATCAAGCTCTGTGTTTCTGTCCCCCTTGATTACACTAGCTATTCTAATTTAAAGCCACCAGTGGAGAACTCGCCCGGTTCACTCATGGCCGATTAATGGGTCATTCCGAGGCGCTGTGGGTTAATTTGGGCCTTGGAAAACTAAATAGTTCATAGAGCTGAGGAATATTGGCGAATCTGTTTGGATAATACTATTTCTCCAGTTACTTTTCTATCCCATTAATGTTCATGTCTAACACTATTACAGCTGTCAACCAACTAAATGGGCACTAGTAGCTCTCCAAATATTTGATTTTTCCAATTTTCGCCCACCACCGAATTCTAATGCTATATCTTCTCATAGGGCACCGGCCTGATCATCTTTGAGCTCATTACTTAGAATCGCTGCTAAAACCGGACGGCAGTACTTGTACTCTTCTGCCCCCAATCAGACTCTCTGGTCCACTCACAGTAACCAGAAAATCAACAAAATGCGTTTAAAGAAATACTTCCTGCCGTTGGGCCTGATCCACGGAGTCATCTTCGGCTCTCTGAGTATGATGGGTGTTTTCCTGTCCGCCAAATCCATCACATACCTCCATCTTGACAACTCCAATGCAAACCTTACCCTGATACTCAGCTCAGCTGACCAGCTTGAGGGCTGGCACCTCCCCAATCGTATCTACCTCGGCTCCAGGAACTACTACATGTATGACTCTCACTCGGTCGTGGAGACACGTGACGGTTGGTTTGGTGTAACCGAGACTTTGACAGTGGAACATTCGACAAACGAATCAATCAGAGCTCTGCCCAAAGACACTCTACACCCCTGGGCAAACCTCACAGAGATATACAGAGACGCCCTCAATCACCACAGAGCAGAAGGGTTACCGGAGCTGCAAATTGGCGAGGTCCATCTCCCACGGTTCCCAAAGGAAAGACGCAGTCCACAGACACTCCTCGGCTGTGCCCTGTGGAAAGAACAAATACTGGCGCCTATGACCCTTCTGTTTGGGGTATTCTTGATACTGTGTTATGCCTGGTGTCTCTACCAAAAGAGGGCAGACGGGACCACCCCGCTTTTGTCGAGCAAGATGTCTCGTATGTTCGCAGTCTACATCCTCTACCACCACGCAGCTTCACTCATCTACCGTTTGGTCTTCTCCTGCTTTGAGCCCTACCGCTTCATGCGTCTCGTAATGAATACCATCGAGGGTTCCTCTGAGTATGGGATTCGGGTCGCTGGGCCGAGATCATCCATCATGAACGAAGTCATCTACTTATTCATTGGTATGCAGACTCCGTCGTTTGCCATCTTTTTGGTCTTAGCGGTTTTGTGTTTCTCCTGATATCTTCGATTATTACAAGGCTGTTTATCCTTCTTCTCCATTGTTTCACTTGCCACCCTTTCATTCTTAATGCTGGTATTTTTGTGTCGTAAAACAACCGGACACCAACTCTCGTCAGGCTTCTGGAGACAAGGATCACCCCTTGTGTGATGAATTTTTCTGTTGCTCTTTCAAACTTCCTCTGTCCTCACTGCTGCAAGTATCCAGTATGACATCGAGAGTTCTTGCCCTTACAGCATAACGTCCATTAATGAACGTTTTCAGTCGAGATCGTCATTCGTCATACCGCGTATCTTGCTCGCGGACTAGACGTAGTACACCTTGATACCGGGGGCGTAGCCGCTTATATTTTCACATCTCACTAGTTCATATATACACACTACCCGTTCACCAGCAGAACTGAGGAATGGAGCCGAGCTTCATCGTGTGAAGTTAGCCTGTTCGCTGCCGTTCGTGCTGGCAATGCTCGGTGGTCTCATCGTGGGCTGTATCCTCGCCGCGGACGACCCTCACTGTACTAAGCGGGAGGACTACTCGTTGGTGACCCTGAACCATTTCAGGGCTAAGAACACAAACTACACAAGCTGGTATCGCGGTTTCTGGGACTACCACAAACCCAATGTCTCCCTCGTGCTCGACAGAGACGACGCTGAGGAGTGGTACCTCCCCGGAGCCATCGATGTTGGGTATAGTAGGTACTGTCACTGGGACAGGGAGTTCGTGTACAGGGAGATCCACCCAAATTACAACTGCACGATGTATGATCCTTTCAACGGTCTTCCCTACAACGCCATCTGCATCAACTACAACGTCACTGTTGAGAAGAAGGCCATTGACGTGACGCCTGTTCTCTACAACTACACGTGTCAGCGGTTCAACACGTCTTTGGGACATCACTGGGTGAACATCCGGGGGATGTACAGGGACATTCTCAATGCTGAGAACCCGGAAAAGGAGAACATCACTCTCGCTGAGCTCAAGATCCCGGAGATGTCCTGCAAAGTGAAGACGAAGCTGGACATCCCGCTCTGGAAACAGTTTCTCCTCCCATGCATTCTGGCGTTTGTCATGATTCCATTTGGAGCCTTTGGCTGTTTCAAAGCCACTCTTTCCCATCCATGGACACTTTTCTTCTTGCTCTTATATCTGCTCTATCTCCAAGTGTGTATTGTTGCATTGATTGTGGTTTTTGACAAGGTGGATCCTTCCAAAGTGGCAACGGCCATATCGGCCGAATTTGTCAACTTGGTTATTGACACTACACCCCGTTCATCCACCCACACTTATAAGGGTTTTACTGCTTTATTTATCTCCATCGTTGGTCTGGTGGCTATATGTGTGTCTTCTCTTTTTGTGGGGTGTATAGTGTGAGTTCATTCACTCGGGGCGGATGATAATTGATGGGAGGAACCATACGACGACGACTTTGCCATTCTTGTCTTTGACAACCAGGCACATTCTTTCTTTTCTTGCTGAAGCCTAGAGGAGCTGTAGATCACATTCCGTGATGTCTTTGCACTAGGGAAGATCCTTAGTATTTTGCTCTTGTCAGCCCATGAGCCACCCCCACATGCGCCAAATGAGCCGAATCCAATACACATATGCCTCCGTCCCACCACCCCTCGTCTCCTCCGTCTTAGAGCTCTAAGTGATACGGTCACCATGGACTACTCTTTTCGAATTTCCAAGAGAGCCCTCGCCTTCTCAATTGCGTACTCCTTGTTGTTTGGAATCGTTGACACGCTCTGTATCTTCGCCCCATCGAGCGATATTTCCTTTATCGACCTCTCCAACAAGAGCGCAAACCTCACCGCCATCATCAACACTACCGATACCGCTCCCTGGCACCTCCCAGACTACATCGCCTTGTCGACGGACAGGTACTACACCTACAACAAGTACTATGAAAACACTACGACCACGCACTCTGACGGGTCCATTGAGGTCCACACTTACTCTTACAGGGGTAATGAAACGTCAAGAAGGCTTCCAAAAAAACACTGTTAACCCCTGGACAAACCTCAGTGAGATATACAGAGACGCTCTGAACCACAACAGACCAGACGGTCTCCCAGAGTTGCAGATTGGTGAGGTGCACATGCCCCCACTGCTCACCTCCGGACGTGGGGAGAACTCTCTGTTGGGCTGTCCCATCTGGCTAGAGGAGCTCCAGGGTGCCCTCATGCTCTTCTACGCAGCCATTCTCAGCGGAGCTTGTATCTTCTTCTGCACTCACTCGAAGCTTAAGGACAGCGGTTGGTCCCAGGCCCTCCAGGACAACATCCACTACGTGGTATGGTACCTGCTGTACATCCAGTTGGTCTCAATTGTGTGGAGGGGGATCTTCTCCGTCACTGAGCCCACTCACATGAGGAACATCGTGAAGAAGGCAGTTAAGGCCCCCGAGGCAGAACACTACGGCATCCGAATCCATGACTCTTCCCTGTACATGGTCAGGGGAAGTGCGGCTACTCTTTCTGTGTTTGCCTGTCTCCTGTTATTGCTGGCTCCCTGTTTTGCTCCTTTTTGAGTGATTAAATATTACGCTGTGTGATGTCAGTCTACCATGCTCTTTGAGGGCCGCAGGTTTGAGACCCTTGATCTGCGAGCCGGCTACTCTGTAATATAAACTCCATGAGAGCGCTCGCCTCTCCACCACCATCACCAGTGTGTACGGCACTAGGGAAGATCCTTAGTATTTTGCTTGAGCCGAATCCAATACACATACGCCTCCCTCCCACAATCCCTCATCCTCCTCTCTCTTAAAACTCGAAGTGATCCGGTCACCATGAATTCCTCTTTCCTAATTGCCAAGAGAGCTCTCATCTTGTCAATTGTGTACTCCTTGTTGGTTGGAGTTTTTGACACGCTCTTTCTCTTCGTTCTTTGGGGCGATGCCACCTTCATCCACCTTTCCAACAAGGGAGCAAACTTCACCGCTATCATCAACACTACCGATACTGTGTCCTGGCGCCTCCCGGACTACATCCTCTTGTCGACGCAGAGGTACTATACCTACAACGAGTACTACAAGAACACCACCACCACGTACGATTACGGGTCGATCAAGATCAGAATTGACTCCTACAGGGGTAACGAAACGTCCAGAACGCTTCCCAGAAACACGGTGAACCCCTGGACAAACCTCAGTGAGATATACAGAGACGCTCTGAACCACAACAGACCAGACCGCCTCCCAGAGTTGCAGATTGGTGAGGTGCACATGCCCCCACTGGACCACTCTGGCCGTGGCGTGAACTCTCTGCTCGGCTGCCCCATCTGGCTCGAGCAGCTCCAGGCCCCGCTCATGCTCTTCTACGCAGCCATCCTCAGCGGAGTGTGTCTCTTTGCTTGCACATGTCCAAAGCTCAAGGATAGCTCCTGGTCCCAGTCCCTCCAGCGCAACATCCATTATGTGGCGTTGTATCTGTTTTATATCCAGCTCGTCTCAATTGTGTGGAAGGGGGTCTTTTCTGTCAATGAGCCGATTCACATGAGGAACATCGTGAAGAAGGCGCTCAAGGGGCCAGATGCAGAACCATACGGCATTCAAATCCATGATTCTTCCTTGTACAGTGTCAGGAGTTGCGCGGGAAATTCTTTGTTCTTCGCATGTATCTCGCTCTTCTTCCCACTCTGTCTTACCCTTGATCTGTCTCTGAATCATGAATGAATTACTTTGTGTGGCTTCAGTCATGCTCTCTGTGGCCAGTGACCTTTTAAAGTAAGCTCCCAGTGTACAACGTCTTTCGTAATCTTCATGGATCCTCTTCTCCGTGTATGAGGATACTGAGGGCCTAAAGGTTTCAAGAGCCTCCGATAATATTTGAGACCATTGATCTGCGTGCCGGCTACTCTGTAATATAAACTCGACGAGAGCGCTCGCCTCTCCGCCACCACCACCACCACCACCAGCGTGTACAAAAATCAATATGGATCCCAACCAGAAAGTGTTATACAAATTCGCTTCAGGCTGCTATGTTCTCTTTAGCCTCATCACTATGTGTCTCGTGGCTGCGGTGGTGAAGAATCCGGACGGGGAGTTCGCTCCCATTGTCCAGTTCTCGCACGTTGGAACCCGCCACCACCACGATAAGAACATTTCGGGCATTGTCAACAGAGACGACGCCGAGCAGTGGCATCTCCCCGGGTACATCGAGCTCGGCTGGAGCCGGTTCTGCCACTGGGACCAGGAACTTGAGTACAAGGCCTGGCCCGCAGTGACGAGGTGTTCTGAAGACAGCGAGGAGTACAACAACGGTTCCCGCTGGTGCAAAGACTGGGACAACGTTACTTGGGTTCCCAATGGAGTCAGTGACAAGAAGGTGAACAAGTCCTGCCACTCCTTCGACACCAGTCTCGAGCGGTACTGGGTCAACATCAGCGGAGTGTACAGAGACACCCTCAACGCCGTTAACGAGGGCATGAACGTCACATTGACGGAGCTGAACATCCCAGAGATGCCCACTTCCGTGGACACCACCATTCTCTTACCAAGAACGAAGGGGCTGACCCTACTCCTCGTCCCGGCTGTCTTGTCCGTCATCGTCTACGTCGGGTGTGCCTTCAACTGCTCATCCCCAGGTCGGTTTGCTTCCTTGTTTGCATACGGTTTCTACCTCCAGGTAACCATTTTTTGGTTCTATCTGGTCTTCTTTGATAAGGGTGAACCCAACGAGATTGCTGAGTCCATCGAGAAGGCCTTCCAGAACGTCACCGGGGCATCTGTTTCCACCTACTCGAGGCTGACGGGGAAAATTGACAACCCAGAGCCCCCGAAACTGATGGCCGTCTTAATCTTTTCATCGATGATGGTGTACTTTGGTTTCATCGGTCTTGCTGTGCTCGCTTTTTCCTCCTTAAACCCGGAGCTTTTTCTGACTAGGTATAACGTTAACCAATGAGATGATAATAAATGATCCTCCGCTGATCCCTTGCTGCCGTAAAACATCCGGACACCGCGTATCTTGCTCGTGCGGCCTCCATAACATCCACTTGAATTAAGCGCTGCCCAGTGCCTCCCTCGCCTCTCAGCTCCACAGCTCCCATCCACCGACACCATCACAGAATGCCGTCCGACGAGACTATGTTTTGTATGTTACCCTTCGCCCTCGCAATGGTGGGGGGTCTCATCGTTGGGGGCATCCTCGCCTCGGGCGACCGCCACTGCTCCAACCGGGCCAACTACCCACTCGTGACGCTGAATCACTTCGCAGGGTACACGGGACGCTACTGGGAGTGGGACTACTTCAAGCCCAACGCCTTTCGTGTGCTCGACAGGGCCGACACTGAGGAATGGCGTCTCCCTGGGTCCGTCTACATTGGGTACAGCGGGTACTGCCACTGGGACAGGGAGTTCGTGTACAAGGACATCTACCCAACATACAGGTGCACGCTGAACGATTCGTTCTATGGCTTTTCCTACGTCACCACCTGCAGCAACTACAGTGCCACCCCCGAGACGAAGGCCGTTGGCGTAACACCGGTTCTCCACAACTACACGTGTGAGCGGTTCAACACGTCCATGGACCATCACTGGGTCAACATTCGGGGACTATATCGGGACATCATCAACACTCAAAACCCAGAAAAGGAGAACATTACTCTCTCTGAGCTCACGATCCCTAAGATGACGTCGAAATTGCAGACGAAGCTGGACATCCCGCTTTGGAAAGAGCCTCTCCTCCCCTGCGTTCTGGCGTTCTCTTTGCTTCCATTGGGGCTCTATGGCTGTTTCAAAATGGACGTTGCCCGTCCACGGATCATGGGCTGGTGCTCGCCTATGTCGTATATATCCAGTTCTGCATCACCGTCTTGATTGGGGAGCTTGACAAGTCTGACCCTTGGAAAGTGGCACGGGCGATATCGAGAGAATTTGTCAAGCTGGGTGTGGATACTACCCTCCATGAGCCCACTTTCAGTGACAAGGGCGGTGTGGCCATGGGGTTCTCAATCATGTGGCTTATTATGGTTCTGTTCAGCTGTATTGGGATGTCGGTTGCAGTGAAGGAGTATTCCAGAAGAATAGCTGGTGACTCATGATCCCATCTTCGGACCCTCATAGAAGACTTTTTTTTGAAGCCTCGAGCGTCGTAGATCTTAGCGGTGACACTCGGGTAGGGAAGATCAGTAGTATTTGCTCTCCCCACCTAAGCAAAGGAGACAACAATTGCGCCCAGTTCACTACACAGACAACCTCCTCCTTCAAGAGCTTAACAAATTTGGTCGCTATGAACTCCTATTTCAAGGAAGTCCTCCTCTACTCAATTGTATACTCGCTGTTGTTTGCCTTAGCCGATTTCCTCTGTATCTTCCTCCCATCCAGTTCCTTTCCCATGGACTTTGTCGCCCTCTCTAACAAGAATGCCAACCTCACCACCATCCTGAACACCACGGACACCGCTTTCTGGCGTCTCCCGGACTACATCCTTCTGTCCACGGATAGGTACTTCAGTTACAACAAGTACCACGGCAACTCCACTACATTTTACACCAATGGCTCGGTCGTTATCAACTCCTATTCCTACAAAGGGAACGAGACAATGAGGAAGCTCCCCAGAGACACCGTGAACCCCTGGGCAAACCTCAGCGAGATATACAGAGACGCACTGAACCACAACAGACCGGACAACCTCCCTGAACTAAATATTGGAGAGGTGCACATGCCGCCACTGGCCTTCTCCGGTCGTGGCGTGAACTCGCTTCTGGGCTGTCCCATCTGGCTAGAGCGGCTCCAGGGTCCCCTCATGCTCTTATACTCGGCCATTCTTAGCGGAGCGTGTATCTTTATCTGCACGTACTCGAAGCTTAAGGAGAGCCTTTTGTCACAGACCCTCCAGCGTAACATCCACTACGTGGTGTTGTATCTTTTGTACATCCAAGTGGTTTCAATCGTGTGGAGAGGAGTGTTTGGCCTCTCTGAGCCAACTCACATGAGGAACGTCATGAAGAAGGCGATCAATGCACCAGAGGCAGCTCACTACGGCATCCGGGTTCATAGCTCCTCTATGACCAAGATCAGGGTTTTGACGGGTTTGGTTTTGTTCATCTCTAGTGGCTTCTTTTTGGTAATCCCTTTGGGTGCCCTTATGGATATTTGAACTCCTTTGCTGTGATAGCTGTCGGTCGGGAACTCTCGCTATTACCCAGCGCGCACTGTATCAAAAGCTGTCCCGACGTACCAACGCTCCTTCAGTCATTTCCAGAAGGTCAAGTTACCCAAGTGGACTGATCATCGTCCAGAAAATACGCAGGCCTCGCCAGTGGCCTATTCCCGCTTTGGGCCGGGCTCGGAGATCAAGGGGCCAGAAAATCACGGTACATGCTCTAATTTCTGTCCCAACCCGGGGCATCAGATCTTAAATATATATTGCAGGGCCCCAGTCTCACTTCTCCCCCTCTTTTATCTCATAGACTATCTAAATCCCACTATCAACATGTTCAACCTGTCTACCACTGCCTTGAACCAGTCTCTCGAGACCACCGAGGACAACCTCATCGCCTTCGCCACAAAGGCGTCCAAGTCCGGGGCGCTGAAAAACACAATGACAGCCATCAACATCCCACGCAAGCTCTTCGACGCCGTTTTGGGCTGTGGCCCTCTTGGTGCAGTCTACTGGTGGTCCCTTCACACAATGAACCCGGCCCTGGTGCACACCAAGCTCGCGCATACGTTCATGCTCAACTGTGCCATCTCGCTCCTCACAATCACGGGCCAGATCATCTCTGTGGTGTCTGACGAGACCAGCACAGTTGTTCCAGGGTACATCGAGATCCCCCAAATTGGTGGAATTGACGGGTTCACCATCCTGGATAACGTGGGCTCTAAACATGCCTACTTGTCCCAGAACAACACACACCAGATCCCACAGGACTACCTTTCTGAGTCCACCGGAGTAACCCAGATCAGACCATTTGCCCTCTATAACGAAGGAGGATTCTTCCAACCCTTGTCGAAAAACTTTGGGGTGGAGCTCTATAACCCTGAGTTCAACTACACTACCGTCTGTCTCGCCTCCGGTGATGCAGACCCGCAGTTCATCGTGGACAAGATCAAGAACGCACACCCCTTCGAAATGTTCCAGGACGAAATGGGCAATGGGATGGTGTGCACCAGCTACAGAGAGGGTACAGAGGTGGATGGTGCTCTTGTGCCAGATGAGAAGACTGGGAATGGATTGAGTTTGCCCCTGACTGGGGCTATTGGTTTGAAGGGAAAGTTGAGCAAGGCCTCCGCTGCAAAGGATGTGGATGAGTATGACGATCTGACTCAGTCCTTAGATGCACTTTACGAGGAAATATTCGAGAGAGCAGAGGACATGGAGCTCACAGCTCAGTCTTCTACCAACGAGAGACTCGAGCCTACATGTCTGACCAAACTTGTGGCTTCCGTTGATACCCAGGGAAACACGGTTTACAAAACCATGATGATGAGCTCATACATCAACTCGTACGGACCTCCGGATTCTTGTCTTGCGCTTTTGCATAGCTGACTAAAAATCAAATGAGATAACTTAACGAATTGAAGGAAAAATCGTAGTTTCTGTCTTAGGACAAGCTGTGTGATCCCGCACACTACTGAGAGAGTTTCACCCTGGGCCCAGTGTAGCCGGTATCCTCTCAACACCAGAGAGAATAGTCTCTTCTAACCTGATATAAATAAAGTTTCTGCTGTTGATCTCTCACCAAGCACGAGCATCATAATATAGATCATCGTCGACTGTTAAGCCCAGCCATGTTAGCGTATCCCAATCATGGCCCATTGACAAGCAGTGGTGTACTTCTCATCACGTCAATTCTGTCTTTCATCCAGCTTCTTTTGTTCCTGCTGTGTACAAGTCTTCCTTCTCCATCCAATTACTTTCTAGCCCTCGATAACGAATCAGCGAAGATCGAGTACATCCTCAACACCACTGATCCAACGGGCTGGAAGTTGCCGTCAAGAATTAATCTCGGATACAGAGGCTTTTCCACCAAGAATATCACCAAATGTGTGAGGTGTGAGAAGGAAACAGAGTGCTGGGGCTCAGCGACCCTTTATTCGTACGACAGATCGCTCAGAGATTATTGGAACGACCTCCCCACGGTCTACGCTACAGCTTTCAACGAGTACTCGGACCCAGATAAGCCCAATCTCACCGCTGCAGACATCCATCTCCCAGCTCTTTTGACCACTGGGACCATCACTGGTGCTTCTCCAGCCGCCCAGTCCTCCTCCTGTCTGTCCATCCCGCTGTCAACTTTAGTCGGGAGTCTCTTCTTCCTCTGGGCCTTTGAGAAAAAGGGCCTCTGGGCCGCTAATGAGAGTAGTCGGAGATGGATAGCCAGGTATTTTGTATGCCTTGTGCCTCTCAGTATTGTTTACTTGGGAGTGATGGTGACGCACGACGCGTCGAAGCTGGAGGAGGAGTACGTGAGGTCGTTCAGAACGAACCCAGTACCGTTTGATGTACACTTTTATTACGGCTCGATAAAAAGAGTGAGCGTATTTTCCCTCACTGTATCAAGCTTTGTGTGTCTCTGGAGCATGTTGCTTCCCATTGATCTATAAAACCATGCTTCTGTTACCAATGTTCACCAGTGGCAATACAGAACGGCCGGTCACATTGGGTCAGTATCCGTGGTGTCTGGGTGTGTGTCTGGGTGTTGGGCAACGGATCACACCTTCAAATATTCACTAGAGCTGCAGGGAATTAGATTTAAGAACTTTGGATATTTTTCCAGGCATTTTCAGAGTGCAAGTTTACTACTTAACTGCTCAAAAGTGCAAAATAATTAATTCGATCAAGAGATATTTGATGTCACTCGTTAAACCAGCGCCAAAAAATCGAGAACTTGACATTATTTTCTACGTGACGTGAAGCCGGCGGCGCCGCGGCGGCGCGTTATAAGAAACAAACGCTGATTCTGAACAATATTAGCTCAACCACGTACTCTCTACACTACGATACACCCAATAACCATGATCAGTGGCCTTAAGGGGTGCAGGTAAGCCGCTAAAGTTTCCACGCCAGGGCTCATAACCAAAATTCGCGCAGCCGAAAAAAAGAAGGTGCTATCTCTGTGGATCGAACACAGGACCTTATGAACTTCAGTCATACGCTCTCCCAACTGAGCTAAGACAGCAACTTTCTGTCGTCAATTTTTTGTGTCTCACACCGCGGGAGTAGCCCACACGTGAATATCACGTGACTCGTAAAGGGACGTTTTGGAGAACGCTCTACAAGTTTTCCAAAGAAGATCCAGGGATGCTGGAGAACCTCCATCGCTTCAACCTTGGACACACAGACCATGAGTTTCATTTCCCTGCGGAGTCGGACACCACCTGCTGCTTATGTGGAGAAGAAAGAGAGACTCAAGTACACCTCTTCGAGAAGTGCACCTTCTCACAACAGATCTGGAAACAGATCATCAACGAAAACGACCCATACATCCCAGAGATCAAAATGAAAGATCTCTACTTGCCATTGGGGAAGACCAGAGAATGGTAAAGGAAGCTTGACGCATACATTGAACTCGTTTGGCTGCTACGCACAAAGAGAAGATTTGGAGAACGTCCATTGACCAACTACACATTTGAAGATTCGATCACCAAGCTGCTGATCTCTGAGTTTGAGAACAAGAAGAGACAGAGCAAGGACTACTACATGGGCTTGAACCCATACTGAGGAGCCACTTACACCTCCAACTTGCCACTGAGACGGACAACTTGACTGCCAAGACCACTGAGTGCATACTCTCATGGCTTCAGATCCGCTGCCTATGGTACAGGAACGGCCAGAGAGCCTCTGCCCCACACGTCTACCATTGAAGGACCTCCATCCACAGAGCGAGAAGAGAGGAGCAAGATCGCCTCTGATCCCATCTACATTCAGATGAGGATACAAGACACGCACACTCACATTGATTTCGATGTTGACTGCTGCCATTGCTGCGTTGTTGTTGTCGCCGATACATGCTTGATACCTTACTTTTTATGTCATGGAGTCGTTTGTTAAGATAACTTAATTATACACGCTTATGCCCCCCTTAAAAAATAAAAAAAAAAAAATTGCAGAGCACTTTTTTACCCTCTGAGCTCCTGAATAGCGGACTTCGAGAACAGTTTGAAGTTAGTAGCCTAAGAAAAGACAAGAGAAGGTACTGTTACGCGTTCGTTTTGTTTGCCTGCCAAGGGAGCCAGATTTAACATTCCGTGAACTTGGTCTGCGGAGGATATGAACGCGTCGAAGGCGGGAGGGAGGGTCTTGGTGGGCGAGCGCCCTCGTTACAAGTTCAAATGACATCACTTCCCAGCGCCAGCCCCCAGTTGTTCGCTCGTTTCCAGTGGCGCCAGCCCTCAAATAAATCGACTGAACACATTCGTGCGCCCGCTTGAAACACCGAAGTGCATCGGGCGCGGATCTGTGTTGACGCAAACTTCCAACGGCGAACCATCCAGACAGCGAAAGCAATTGCCTTGCACACAATCTACCAAGTCTGAATGTATGCTGTCACGTTGCCGATCCCTCGGCATTTGCTTCCTGCTCCTTTGAGTGGCTCACCTGGCATGAGTCTGGACGAATCTGCTGTCACCATTGCGCATACCCTCACGATA